>CM073773.1:44790180-44937372 GCA_037158775.1 Hetaerina titia | reverse complement strand
AAAAAACCTATCCAAGGTTTGTTTACCTACGACGATGAATTGATGAAGAATATGATGACGATGAATATTTAGGGGAAAAAATGTCGATTAGATACTTCGCCCGCGGGGGAACGAGGAGCCGAGGCTCTCATAACAGCTGCCCACATGCGAGCATACACAGGCTCACTATGACACACGAAATACCAAGGGACGAGCACGCCTTCCTTCCACCTGAAACCTCCGTGTGTGTGAGTGCCACCACCAAGCCTGGTGGGGGTCTGTTGCCACGGCAACCGGGCGAAATCGAGAGGGGAAAGTGAGTGGAAGCGAATGGGCTGATGGCATCTACCCCCCCCCCCTCTCCGCCGTCGTTCATCCTCCTTCACGCCCTCACCTCGCAAACCCACACACCCACACACACACACACCTGTCCCTTGCAACCCCCACTCACCGCAAACACCTCTCACGAGGGACTGCTCCCACCGTCTCCCCTCTTAACCTCTTCGCCCTCGGATCCCTTTCAGAGGGGGTTGAGTGGTGGGCTGCGGAGTGAGGAGTGGGTTGTGGAATGAGGGAAGGTTTGAAACCACTGGAGCGATGAAGAACAGGAGCTGAATGGTGTCCGTTCATGTTCCTCCCCGTCAAAAGGTGAGCAGAATTTTTGCTAACGGGTTCCCTTGAGAGATCCCTCGAGAGAGAGAGAGACCTCTCGCACCCCTCGTTAAATATGGCGAAAGAGTTAGTTGGTGCTGCTGCCTGGCACACGCGCGGAATGGTGCCCCTCTTTCAAATTTGTCACTTTGGAGGAGGCGATGGAATGGTTAAGGGTGAGCTGCGCAGCCAGTGTCAAGCGGTCTGACAAAATATTAGTCCCATTATCGTAGAATGAAAAGTTTGAAAAAGCCGAAGAGAAAGACACATCGGTGATTTTTTGGCGCGGAAATGTGAAGGGTGAAGGGCAAGGGAGATTGGAAGAGGAATACATCACATTCAAATGAAACAGAAAATGAAGGAAATTAAAACGGAGAAGAACTCACCCTTTGCAATTTTAAATGAAATCTGCGTCTGATCAACCCTCGGAGCGGATGATACTAATGGTGATGAGAGTAAACAATAACATGAACTATTTATTTAGGGGGATCGGGATGGTGTGGAGGCTAATGTACAGGCTTCCCACCGTGAAGGCCGGGTTCTAATCCTGGAGACAACAATTTTTTTTCAGTGGTATCCCGATGGACATGAGGTGCTTTGTGGAGAGCCTTATGAGTGAGTACAACGTCCGTCGGATGGAACGTTAAACTTCGGACCCCTTGGCACCTTTCGATAAAAGTAGGCTAATGCCGACGCCGGGTTTCTCTCCACCCTTCCTTTCCCACCCATTCCTAATGGCGCAAATCACCTTAGCTGCCGGTCGCCTCCCCAACAAAACTACTTAACTATTTATTTCACCAATTTCGATGTGACATCATCTCTGTAAAAGTTTAAAATCATTTTTAATTCCTGCAGGGGACTAATACAAACATTCTAAGTCTTACTTTAAGTAAGGAAAGAAAAACTTCAGGATAGTTTTCCAATACCCATTTGCTTACTATTTCACAAACACTTTTTTCCTCGGTCATCCTAAACCCTCTGTATTCAGGCAGATCCTGAGAAGTTGACATATCCACCTTTCACGCTTGAGATGACCATAAACGTGTCTTAAATCAGAATAAGGTGAGTCATGCAACCCTTGTTTTACTCGAACCAAAAGATAAATAAATTTCAAAGACTTCTGAGGGTACGATAGAGACCAAAGAACATCTTCATGTAAATCTTATGGAGTCAAGAACGTATGTTTTATGTCTGTCATCTCCGCCGTGGCTCGAGAAAAGTGACGTGACCAAGGAAACGTTCCGGCTGGAGTTTATTCTCGAAAAGCTTGTGTAAAGGAATAACGAAGGATATCAAGAGATCAACCCAGAATGGCAGGAAGAGAGGAATAGAGAGAGGAAGAGGTCATTGAGTAAAAAGAGAAAAGGGAGGTATGAGGAGATTCGGGCCGTCCCTGCGGCCCGCGGACAATAATCCCGTTCGCATTCAAATTCGCTGACGATACTGTCGTTAAAATTCTGAGAGGACGAGAGGAGCGTCCATTTGCATGGCAGAATAACCACTTTCTCCTCACCTTTGCAAACACCCCCGACTCTCCCCCACCCCACATCTACCTTATACCCGTCCACGCCGAATCCACCAATATGAAATGCACGTCACTAGAAGCCCTTCCCACTCCCCGATCCTCATCACGCGGCCCCTGTGCCTTGCAACTCCCCTTCCAGTTTCCTGCTGCCTTCCCTTAAAAACCACAGTACATTCGCCACCTCACTCTCTCCCTCTTCACCCCGCCCCTCCCATCAGAGTTTCTTTATCCCAGGCTCCACCACGATAGAGACGTTGCCTCCCACGCGTCCATGTCCTCAGGCGAGCAAGCGGAGCGGCGGCGGGGACCTTGGAAGGAAGAGTGGGAGGAGAACACCCCCGCTGTGCCCTACCCTCCACCCCCCGGCCGACCTCCTCCCTTTCCTTACCCCAGGATGCATACCCCCTCGGGAGGAAAAACTCTCAACGAGCAGCCTGGCCCCCCGTTCTTATTTTAGTAACGCCCTCGCTTTTTTCTCCCGCTTCGAAGGGGGAAAAAGGGATGCGGGGGCAATTTGAGCCTTCATTCGAGGCGGCGCTTACGTATTAACAAGTGAGTCACTCAATCCGCGGGCGTCGTGCTTCGTATTATTTGCGCGCGCGCGCTCGCAGGGAAAGGAGAGGGATCGACGCCTGGAGTCTCAAGTCGAGCCGTCAACGACAAAGGGAGGACTAACGAGATGATGATCGGGGCTTACCCCGGCGCACTCCAAAACCTTCTAAAACGGGCTGAGGGATGGTTGCTTATGCATGGAATATCAAGGAAGCAGTTGCATGGGGCTCAATGGGAGGCGTTCAATCTACTCAGGTCTTAAGACGCCTCACGAATGCACCGGGGCGCGTTCAATTATTTATCCGGTGCATAAAAGGCAAAATGAAAAATCGAAAATTCCCTTCCGGCCAAAATGTCTCCGGAATAAACCGATGGGATTTTATTCAGTTTTCATCCAGGCGAGAGGGCAGCCACAAAGCAAGTGTGACACCTATCCCTCTTTGCCCTTTAACTCACTATTCTCGTGTAGCACATCCCCTGGTTACAAAGCCGTCGCTACACGTCTGTAACAAGGAATGCCGATAACTTGAGGATGCTTCCACAGAAAGACTTCCTTCTTTCAAGTATTCGAGTATTACGTTGATGTTTTATGTAAAAAAGTACGGCATACATAATGACATTAATGAGATAAAAGACTAACAGTGTTTTATATACTGTTTCACGTAAAAAACGTATCCATATAAATACTGATCAGACTTCATGGCACATAAAGGAATAATTAAAACTATGTATTAACATCGACTTGCCATTGTAAACCTTACTGATTTCATTTTGAGAGGATTCTTAGTTATAGTAGCCTTATTTGGTCACTAAAATTCAAGCATTCACAATATATATTTTACATCTGCAATTGTTTCATACAAGAGATTATAAATATTTATTATTTAAGTAAATTATAAATTGCATAAAAATGACAAAATGACACTTTACTATTCCGATGCAACTCTCATGTGTAAGATTTTAGGTAGACAGGGGAGTGCTTTTGCAGCAATTTTATCTTCAAAGTCATTTATATATTCCAAATCACAGAATATGGTTTCTAAAATATGACAAATGATATAATAAATATATTATACTCCCAAAAGCCTTCTTCAATTTTCCTGGACATATAACTCAACCCAATATTATCGATGAAGGGATTTATTAACCCACTTTGATTTCATCAGAATTCCTTTTTTTAATTCCTAAACTCATAATGACAAGAACCTTTCTAGTTCCAAATTATAAAAACACCCTATTAATATTTTTTGTTAGAAATATTTATATTGTATCTTTAAACGTAAACATCACAAGCCTGCAGCATTTAATTGTCCTAACAGGTCAATATAGAAATATATATGTCGAGAGGGCATGATAAAAGTCGAAGCTGGCTATAATTCTTTCCAAAATGATGATAATTAATTTATTTTGTATTACTTCAGTTCAACCTTCAGTTGCTCTGTTTATTGGATTCATTTTTAACTCCATAACTATTGATGTCTATAGATGAAATTATATGAAAAAGTCATTGACAATGGTCAAATTATGATAGAATAATTCCCAAATTGTTCCGATGATTAAAAAAATGTAATTGCATATATTTATGAGATCAACTGCTGAAACTCCGTAATGGTGAATGGTGATCTCAGCGATGAAACATTTCTTGAATGAGTTTCATTAACGACGAAACCGGTTGTTCAAAGCGGCCAAGGTGCAGCCAAGGACGAACAGACACACAAATTTCATTGAAACAAAAAAATTACTGTGGAAAAATATAGATAGAATTTCGTTCAAGCCCAAATGGTAATAAGAGAAAAATATGAACTAAACTGGTCTTTGTATGAGTCGTAATAAGCAAAGAAGTTCATGAAAAAATATATATTTTATACAACGAATACTTTTTATTTAATATAAAAATACGTATTTTAGGTTATATTGATTCACCTCTAAACCTCTGCACTTGAGAAACACTCCCTAATTTTGGCAGCAATAACCTATTATCGGCAGGAATATCGAATTATACTTTAAGTGCGACTGTCTGGATGACAAAAATGAATCTTATTTATTAGCAATATCGTAGATTAATACATTTCTATCCGAGATTTTAACTAAGTCATCAATTATTCATCTCACGCCAAAAAAATGCTCGGATTAGATTAAAATTTCTATTCAGGGTATCACTTCATCTTTTGACTGGTTTTAATAATTAAAAAGGGTAGTCCTAGGTAGTACCTAGACTATTCAGTATTTCAGACTGTTAAGAACATGACTCATTGGAAATTTGAATTCATAACAACAGTTAAATTTCACCAAGCTTCAATTGAATTGTGAAAAGAGTTAACTAAACTGCTGTGGTGTTTAATATGAAAACTTTGAAAAAGAAAACAAATATTTGATCAGAGATATTCAGGCTAAATCGATTAAATGATGAGGATGTAAATGACTAAGCGTGGAAGAGATTTTCGCACAGGAGATTGAAAAAAATCAAAGGATTGCCATGGATTTAAGGATACATTTTGAGAGAAGATTTAAAAAATATTTGTGTTCAAACATAATGTAAAACTGTAACCTTAAGTGAAAATATGCTGGGTTACAAGAAGTAAGTTTAACGAAAAATATTACATTTTATTGAAAGGTGTCAATAGTTGCGAATTGGTGCGAATTATGAATGGTACGAGATGCTTTTGGTTAAAAAAAGTAAGTGTAGCGATGAATGAAAATTATCTGAGATTCTAAAATTAAGTTTGATTTAGGTTTTTAAGACAATGCTTTAGAATTAGTTTTTTGAATGATAGATTTATTAAATTTGGATCTAAATTTTACTAGAATATTTTCACAATCGTCAATCAATCAATCAATCAATCAATTCTGTATTCAGCTGAAAGCTAAACAGAAGAAACACACTCTAATAGGATCATCAGGAAAAAATAGCAACTTTAAATGGGAGTGTTTTGCATAACAACAACTTTCAATTAAAAATATTCTTCATGCACTATCAGAAAGATTGAAAATTGCCGAGTCATACTCAAAGAGAAATATAGTATATTTTCATTCTATTAACTTATCCTTATCTGGGTGGCCATAGCTTTTCGTTCACGTTTTTACCAAATGAAAAAGCGCTAGCCGACTTATTATTTGGAGCCGCTTTCGTTCCATAAACGTTCAGAGGTCATATTAAAGTTCCTGCCGGAAGGGAGGCTCCCGGAGCAACAGACGAAATCATCCACCATTCGCCGAAGTCTGCGAAGCAGAAGCAGAGAGCGCACGACTTTAATCCTGGGGGAAGACAAATAAAAAGGAAGCGAAGTCACCCACAGAGTTCGTCCGGCCAGCATACCTCCAAGGGCGCTTTCATTAAAATTCGAATTCAAAAGGAGCGTGTCGGAGCGGAAAGGAGAACTGAAACTATTAAGACATCTGCTGCTTGGAAACACACTCTTAGCAACAGATATACACATAAGGGATTCTCACCCTCTCTCTTTTTCTCTCCTGGAGACTCAAAAGAGCGAGGTCCTTAGACTCCCTCGAAAACTTCTTTTTCTCGTGGAGAGGGGATGGGGTGGCGAGGGGAGGAACGGGAGACGGGGAGGCGAGTGAGTAACACTTTGAAAGTGGAAGAGTGAGAGAGCGCGAGGGGAGAGAGAGGGACGGGGTGGGGGTGGAGAGGGAAGTGGGTGCCGTGTGCCATCCGGGGAGGGGGTTGCGTGGGTGGAGGGGTCGGCAGAGGGTGCGGGGAGGCGAGAGAAAGAACAAGGACTAAATGAAACGGGGAAGAGCGTTCAACGGTCCGTGAGGTCGGTTCGGCGGCGTGCCATTTCTCCTAAAAGGCTGCTTTGGATAAGGTCTCTCGACAAGATTATTATAAGAAAGAATTAAAAAAAATAGAGAACTTTTGTTGATGATTTAGGTACGTACCATTTGTCGTCGGAGGATTTTTTTTTCAGCGTAGAAAAATCTTTTAAATGGCTGATTACTGGAAAAATAATCTCAATCACGTTTAGCTGACAAGCCTCGAGTCCAATGCATGGAAAATTACCTTAATGGCACCCCAAGAATTGCGCACTAAGAGCGATAAAATAGTGAAAAGACACTATGATACATTTCTTGAAAAATACAATTATTTCAAAATAGGTTAAAAATTCCTTGCGGGGGTATCTGATTGAATAATGAACGTTTCCTTATTGTTCTCAGTGAGCGATTGAACATATTTGCATTCGATAGTGTAATGGGTTTTTAAATGTTTTGAAACGTTATTTTGAATGGTTGCATTTCAATTTTGGACAGATGATGGGTACGAGCAAATGGAATTCCAAGTGAAATTAACATACCATTGAAAGCCTATTTCAAAAATGTATTCCCCTACTTGTTGGCGTGGTCTGTAATGGATGGATGGAAGCCTCCCACCCAGTTGGCTCTACTTCTCATTAAAGAAATATTGCCGCAGTATTCCAGGCAAATACAGTTTTAACCAGCGCTCAAACTAATGAAAACTCGGTTCATATCAGTGGAAAAATTCATATAAGAACGGATACTCAGGCAGCCAAAGGCTTTCACGGTAGAGTTCAAGCTTGCTCATCCGGAGTGCTTATATAACTTGATACAAAAAAATTAAAACTTCCTAGGGTCTCGGATAATGGAGAAATCCCCCGATGCAATTTCTAAGGATGTTGCAAAAGATCGTGAACCAATTGGTCCTGAGACAATCCTTCCTAATGAAAATATAGTATTCAGTGATTGGAGGTTTGATCACAATCCCGTGCACTACGTTATGGAGAAACATTGTGTCAAGGCAGGCATTATACCAAAATTCAAATTGGGGTGTCTACGCGTAGTATCGCAAGAAAGGCTCCATCATGATTGAATATGAGTTAACTTAGAAAAATAATGGGGTTACATACTGACCACTAGCACGTAACAATTGGGATAGCACTGGCAACTGACAAGGGACGCTTAGGCCCGCTTTTATAATTTCTCGTTAAATCCATTCGAAATTTGATGCAAACATTAACGTTGAGATTACTGAAATATCCGATTTTAGAAGCAAGTTAGATTTCCCATTAGTGAATGAAAACACTGTTGCCATAGTCAGAGCGTCTGTCAGTTATTGAGCTGTTTAACGATCGGTTATAAACTTAAATAGCGAGCATAAAACTGAGTTTTGACTGAGTTAACCAGAGGTTATAGTTAACCTTAAGTTTAAAGAGGCATTATACACGTAAAGCCTAGGCTTGATCTTCTTGAGTCATGGATACATTCAGGTTGAAGTGGTACTTCAAAATCACACTGTGGATACACTGTCATATGTAGCATGGAGTTCTTCATGTAAACATTTCTGTGACCAGCAAAATTCAAAGACATCTCCATAAGATATATTATGACCTTCAAGCAAGACCATAGGCCACTGTACTTACTGGTGTTCTAGTTGATAGCACGTTTGAAGTTCAAATCTATAAATAGCTCCTTCCTTCAGGATGTAAATAACTTTAGGATGCAAAGAGTTAAATCTGTAGATTTTTTATCTACCTAGCCCGTTTTAATTCTTCAAAATGTCTTAATTCGGATTAATAATTCCATGAGCACACTGTTTAGAAAGCGATTCTAAGGATCTTATTCTTGTGATTCCCGACAATCATAATTTACCACTCCAAATTCGCAACATCCATCATGCTTTTGCGATTTATTTCTATATCAGGCGAAGAGTATTCCAAAATTAACTTTTAAATTCCCTCGTATGATCATACCCATTTGAAACTAGTACCATATCACGCATCTTTCTTCAGCGACAGTGACCAGCGATAAATAAAGCTCGAAAAATAGGAGAAACATATCCGCCGATAGGTTTCATTCCCTGTCAATCAATTCACTGCTCTGCCTTCTATGAAAGATGTAATACTACCCCGCAGCCGGTGGAAAAATGAGGGAAAAAGTTTCGGGGCACGTGGAAGGAGTTTATTCCCTTGGAGTTTCGGAGAATTTCTGATGGGACGAGCCTGGAGATGGGGAATGTTGAGAACCACTTAGGTAGTCGAACATCTCGAGCCGAGGGGAATCGAAAGTCGGCCAACTCGGAGCGACCTCGACGATGAGCCGCGACAGACAGCTGTCTATTAGTCCATGGGCAATTTTAATCCTCCTTCGAATCCGCCCTTTTTTTCGAATCTTTCCGCAGCCCTATAAGGTCTTTCGCCGCTCCTCCGTCTTATATTCTCCTTCCTCCTCATTCTTTCTCGTCTCATCCTGTCCCACGCAAGACCGTCATCGACAAGTGGTGGGCGTGAGGGAGAGGGAAAGACGGACGTGGGAATGGAGAAAGGAAGAACCGGCGAGAGGTGTGGGGGCGATGGCGCGGCATGAGCGAGAAAGGCGGAGAAGACGGGCGTGTGGGTGGGTTTGGTGTGGGAGATCGATCGAATGCTCTTCCGGTGAACCCTTTTTCGGAGTGGGGAGTGGGGCGAAGGGGGGAAAAAAGAGGATGGATAGATGGGAAGCCGACGGGAGACCGAGGAAGAGATGACGGAACGGGGAAAAGAGGGATTGGATTCCCGCGTTGAGGAGCTAGAAGAACTAAGCGAACTCATGAACGGGAGCTTCGCCACCCGCTGCGAGTCTGATTTAATGTCACTTAACATATGACATATGAAAAAAGATTGGTCATAATTATTGAATCTCAGCTAGGGAATTTTGGTTGCCATCCTTCGTAGCTTTTGTTGTCCAGACTAGATAAGCAGGACAATGTTTTCGAATTTACCCAAAGTACTTCCTAGGGCGGTTACTAGAATGATGAGGTCAACATAAAACGGTCAACAGGCCAACATACAGGATTCAATTCTGGAAGGGACTGGAGGATTTTTCAATGATAATCGGATCTTCCATTCGCATCAATAGGACTTTGAATAATCTGCATACAGGTATCTGTAGAATGTGGCTTTAAGCAACTCTTGTCATTATTACATGAAAGAGCATAAGAGCGTAACGTTCAACTTCAATATCATCCACACGATAGAAAGAGTGGGGCTCCTGTTTCGAGCGTCTGACACATTAAACAATCAATTACTTAATTTTTCTTATCGCAACGGTAAATTCTTCAAATAAAACAACTAACTGATTGGCAGCATATTTGAATTTTTAATGATACCAAATATTGAAAGGCAATGATGATCGGTTTCTTTGTTTGGGGAATATGTAAAAATCTCCAAACTTTTCTTTCCCTTAAATAAAATTCAGCCATGACGTAATAACGCAAGAAAATGAGATGGGAGGATTTTCACGATGGAATAAGCTTTCCCAACCAACGATAGTACCACAAGTTACGATTAAACTTTAGGCCCTCAGGAGAGTAATATCTACCGGTCGATCCGAAGGACTTCTTCGAAAGTCACACCCTACGGAGTTTAATCCTTTCCGCAGATACCTTTCCCTAATAATGCAGAAGGTCGTCGAATATGTACCACTGAGAAAGTAGGCTATATAAGCAGAAAAGATTACGAATGGCCGATAAGAGAGTGAGGGAAGCAGACCGAACTGAGATGTTAAAGGTGGCTATTTCCGAAATCAATACGCGAGTAAAATAGAAATTCAGCTGAGCCGAAGGACTCCATGCCACCAAGCATTTCCATTGGAAAGCGGAGAATAGGACTCTTTCCTCACTATTGACCACACAAACCCCCATTCTGAGGCCATTCATTAGCATATACCCCGGTAAAGGAGGGAGATGACTCAATTTCCTCCAATACCATAAGCAATCCTTCGAATTTCATGGTCACTCAATCAGCAAAATCGAACTTGATGAATGACCTTTGAGGATTAAAAGAACAAGGTGTAGAGAGGCGATAACGCGGCTAGATAAGAAAGGGGAAGAAGAGAGATAGTGTGGGAAAAGGAGAGCTGAGAATAGGAGAGGGAGTGTGATGACTGAGGAGATAACGCTAGAGAAGAATTGGACAGGGGAAGGTGTGTGGCTAATTAAAGAGAGAGAGAGGCTCTATTTTGGAAAGCGATGAAAACGGTAGACCACGAAAAATTCATTCATGGCCTCACCGCGGGGAAATCACAAAGAGACGGCATCCATGGGAGGGGGGCGTATGATCTTGGGAATGGGTCTTCATGCCCAAGACATGTTATATGAGGGACATGTTATCGGAACGTCCACTCCAAACGCGGAGTGTGTGTCGTTTTGATGAGCCAATGTCTTGCTTAAGTAACGGTAGAACCCTTTTCACTGCCGTAATCAGTAAATTCATAACTCTAGACGTTAATTCTACGATTTATTTCATACCTAGCGTTTAAAAAAAACTTAGTCATCTTGGGTTATTCTTGGAATTATAAAAACCATTCGGCTGACTGTAAATGTCATTTTGGGTTTATTAATTCTTGGTTACTCCGGTAACTCCAATTATTTACAAAATAAAAGTACTTTCTTTGTAAAAATAACCTTGACTCTATTTTCTGGGATTCTTTCTCATTTGACTAATCTTACGATAGTGTTAATTAGTTACATGAATTAAAGCTAAATACCGATCTTTTTGGAGGGCTTAACAATACCACCAACTAGTGTACAAAATAAACTCTTTCTTTACTTCCTCGCTGGCTTGAAAATACACTTTTCTGACACTAAAACATTTTCAAAGGAAATAAACTCCTGAATTCATATTTTTCTCTTAATATTAAACATTATTATCGAGTATCTTGAATTTCTGTGACCAAAACAGAATTATCGTACGCAAGGAGCTATGCAAAAATTGAAATCAATCAAAAAGTCGTATTAGAAAATCTATAGTACCATTTGCCAGCAGGTAAGCTTCCAAGGAAGCGTTATTTTAAATGCATGCAATCTTAAGCATGTTTTGCACGGGGTGATCTGAATTGAAAGATTAGTAATGAATAAAAAAATAATCAGAGGAAAAACCAATTTCAAATAGCTAAGGTAGCAGAAAGCACTTCATAACGAACTGTCACTTTATGGGTAGTCATATTACTACTTTATGTTGAAAAAGTTTCTCGCTAATTATTTAAGACATTTGCATATTAACGCTAGGAGAAATCAAAACATATTTTTTGTCTTTGACTGCTTTCTATTGACTTTATAAGTGCGAGGAATACTGATAACGGGTGTGGTGATAATTGAAAAATTCTTTCGCAATATGCAGAACTTATTAGATTCGTTCGAACGATCTCCTAGCGGTGCCCTGCATTGGCGAGAGTCGAATTATGAGAGGCCATACAAAACTACTTCAGTCACAATGCCCCAGAAACAGAGCCACTCGTCTGTGGAGTTAAACCCTGAAAAGGCAAAATTGGCAGGTGTGGAACACGGAAGTTATGTATTAGTGTGAAATGTTGGAAGTGCGAAAGCCTGACAATGTAATAAGAAACGACAAGTGTTTGGGATACAATCGGAAGAAACCAGGGACAACACACTGAGGCCCATTTGGAAATTTTATGAGGAGTTACGGAAATATTTCCAAATACGATTCCAAGAGGGAAAAAATTAGAGCGTTTTTTTGTTGTTTTTAATTAAACTAATTGATGTGAATGACCGATCAAAATATCGTATTACACGAACGTTACATTTGATGGTAGCTATAAATTCCGTCAATTCGTTGAATTACTACAAAGCTTCGAGTAAGGATTTGCTGCTACCCATTCTGTGAAAAAAAATTATCCTTCGATAATCAAAATGCATGAGCGATGAAAGCAAAGAAAATTTTATTGAAATTGTAAGCCAAGTGAACATATTGCGCACATTGTGTCCAATCTTTGCTGATTAGATACGTATTAAAATTAAAAGAGGAAAAAAATTCATATTCATCTGCCGCATTAATAATAATTCCATCAATTACACAAGAGCTATTTTGACGTAACGCGTGATTGTTTGAGATTGTGGGTTATTAAAACGCATTAAGAGTGCTTAGGGCATGGGGAGAAGGAATGGACGTGATTGGTGCAGAGAGAGGAAGGGATCAACAGGGGAAACCATAATCAATGACGAGTCACAGCGCGTGAATCCGACACCAATGCACAGTGGACCGTGTAAATGGGGGCAATTCATTTACATAATGGGATTATCAAAACACATCGGATAAAAATGGGTCAAAATTTGTGAGTACTTATTTTAATCGAATACCTGATTGGCTTTCATAAAACGTGAAAGAGTTCAATTGGCTATAATATTGTGCCAACCGGCGCCAAAGAAGTTCGATGAATCCATCTTCTAATCAAGCACATCTAAATAAATTAAATTCATGATTAAGATCCACGCTTACTTATCAATTGGATAGTTTTTCCTACCTAAATATACTGTAATTTAGAACAAAATTGTTTTGTGCTTGTTTTTGATTGTAGGCAGAAGTTTGCGCCCATGATAATTCGTATCCCTACTAAGATAAAATTATAATATCACAATGAGATGAGGTTTTAAATATACGACATTAAGTTTTTTTTTCAAGATCTATAGTCTTAAAAAGATTAAAAGCACAAATCAATGAAACGGATGGGAAAATATGCAAAAAAGTCCATGGATTATATGGATTTTGAAACAAATTGCAAACTGGATCATTCGGTAATCACTATTTGGATAAGAGATAAGAAAGTAAGCAAAGCTATTCTTTTACATCAGCCCAAACTTTTAATTATCCCCTCTTTCTTGAAAACTTGTAATTTTTTGAGCCCAATACACTCTTTTTGCATCCGAATAAATTTTTTCAAATTACACCAAATAGTTCAATTACTGTCCATTGACGAGGTAAATTTTACACAATTTATTTCATTTCACGCCAAAGGAAGAGTTAAAAAAAATGCTGAAAACGTAATCTGATCACTAAATTACTTTCCGAAACCTTTTTCCGAATTAAGGGAAATAATGAATTTCGAGCTGCTTCCAATTTCAACGTGACTGTCCGAAAAATTTCTACGGGATGCAAAATGACGAAACCATTACTTTTCGCATCACTCATTCTTGAATTCCATCACGTCGTGTTTCATCATGAAAACGGTAGGTTTCGTCTGACATTGCCCATAGCGTAAAATCAGGACAGTTCTTGATGAAAGGAAATAGGGACTGGGAATTGGGTAACGCTTGGAAACGTTAACACGGAGCCATACTAGCTAACAATCTTCATGTCCGAATTAGAGTTAGTGGTGGAAACACTGTCCCATTTCTCTCGTCCGTAATCGCTCCGTATAAACATCAGGAGGTGACATAGCAAGGGATTGAATACGGTTTTGATTATAATCTGCCGTGTTATTACAACATCAGGTGAATAGTAGCCTAGGTTTAGTCTGATTATTTATATGCAAATTAAACAACATTAAAATGAGACAGTAGATATATTTCAATTATAGGACTTTTTGTGCGAATGCAACAGCGACTCAAGAGGAAATTTTAATGAAAAAAATTAAAAAAAAACACTGTAAACCTCAATTATGAAAATACAAATAAGTTACGAAAGTACAAATTTTTAAAATTAAACTAGAAACTGATGCCTCTTAACAAAACGAAGATCAATTTCAATACTCCAGCTTCAATTATTTACTTGTATTAACATTGAATATCATTTCAATGGTTTTTCACAAAATACTTTTTTCTTTGAGTTTGTTATTTGTCATCGAATCTCTGCTGTGTTTGGAACTAAGATGTTTCTAAAAATAACTAAGAAAATAAATTTTTCAATGAGATCTTACAATTCTTTTTGTTTGCGATACAAGTGCCTGGCACGTATTAATTGCTCTCGCAGGTACTTCGAAACATCGACATTTTCAAGCCAACTTTTTATCCTAAACCTTCGAACTTTTCCAAAATTCATTAATTGAGGTATGCGCTTGCAAAAAGAGCTCTGATATCAATTTCATACGAGCGAATAAAACGAGGAAATAAAACCAAGACGTATTTTTCACTAAGCGCAACAAAAATGATAATAAATGTTTAATGTGTTAGAGGAAAAAGAATCGTCACCGTGAAGTGCCTACGCGTACTCTTAACAAATTCTGTTCCTTCCCAACCGATCCTCTGCTACTGGCAACGACACATCCCAATATAAAAAAAATGTAATTAATGAGATAAGTTGACCCGGGACAGAAAAATCAACACTTTTGCTTAAAGTGTGCTCCCAAACTGGAAAATTAAATCCGTGTGATTCGGAATACACATACAAAAGGGAGAGAGCTACTTACTATTCTGGTCTCACATCTCTCTGAAAAATTCTGATTTTCTGAAAAGACTAAAATGAGAGAAGCGTACGAGTACTACGATGGTTACTTTTAGAGAGAAATAATCGACCTTCATATTACTGCTTCTCACCTCGCTTCCGCGCAGAACGGTGCTCATCTCGCTCCGTGGTGCAGAAAATGTCATACCCTTCATTTCATTTCAGAATTAAAGCACTTGGAGCACGACGTTGAAACCTCTTGGAACATGGTCTTCGCCTCAAGGATATTGCCGTAGTGTTCAGGACAATCCTATGCGGGACTGCAGGAGACGTTAGTTTATGAGTTGGTGATAGAGAACTTGGTTGCCATTACGTCGGGAAGGTGTGTCAGGGGCCCTATTCTTATCCCGCATTAGGGTATTGTGGGTGTCGCGTAACTTGGGATGAGTTTCTTCGGCCAATCTCTACTAGCCTAAGAAAGTGGCTGAATTTCCTGCTGCCTAACGTCAAGCCTATCGACAGACGTTTCCAGAAAACCAAACTTTTTCAGTTTATTAAATACAAAAGACAAAAGAGGGTTAAATAAAAACAAACTATTCCATGGCCCTGACTGCAGTTTATTTGCTTTATATCTCTCCGTTATCGTTAAAAGAGGATGGAACTAAGGTAACTCGGTTGTATAATACGATTGAATAGCGCAAATTTTAGCTAAGCCGCGGCTATCCAAAGATTTCTACCATAAGTCTATTTTAAAAGCGTTTAACATAATAGGAATAAAGATCCCCAGCTTCAGCAATTTATTGAAACTTTCGCAAACCGCCTTTGTTCCCCATGAATATTTTTTGAAGCCCGAAATATAAAGTCATTAGGTGCGTCACCCGATGATATGTTTAATACTTAAGGCTCAAGAGAATTATTATCGAGATATTTCAGATATGAGTCTGCGGATGCAACAGAAATATCACAGTAAAACTTTAACAGGTCTGTCGAAACGTGATTCTCGTAGTCAAAAGGATTGAGTTAAAATATTATTCGATCATCACAATCGCAAATTGATTTCTTGTGTGATGAATCATTCCCTTAAACCACGGGCGTAGTACTGAAATGTGAACATCGAATATCGAACTTATAAATGGATACACGTTACATGCATCTATGAACGGTTATAAGATCGAGTATTGTTATTATCATTTCTATACTACCATTTTGATTTAAGCTCTTGGCTTTACACTGGTCTTGAGACGAAAAAATTACCCGATTTAATTTAACTTTTAGAAGTTGAACCTTTATAATCTGTTAGTATATTTGATATGATAAGAGTTGAGGTTTTTTGCTCATTAAAGCGATCATATAGCGAAGAAAATCTCTATTTAATTCATCCATTTTGTCGGCGGGTGCAGAGGAATAGAGGCACAGTAGAAACGGTTCTCTTGCGAGTTTATTAGGGGCGGTTTCCGGCACACCACTCAATTGGGAGACCTTTCTGTGCGTCCCTCACACCGTTACAAACCGCAAGTACGGCCCGTTGGAGGCAACGGGTGAGGGAAAATCCTTTAATTAAGGGCTGGCCAGGATCGCGGCGATACTCGAGGCAGAAAATCTCCTACGCTTTTAGGATTGGAGGGGTGGACATGGGAGTACATTTTTGCGAAAACATTTAAGTACATCCATATACGCAGCAGATTTTCAAATAAATTGAAGAATGGATTATGGACCATTGGCCAGGCAGACAAGGAATGCATTTGGTGTCGACGATAAATATTACTCAAGGTAATATTCATGCCTGATTTTTAAAAATTGGAAACGTGGATATTGCTGCTATAAGTGACATGATGACTTGTAGGTTAGCGGGCAGCATGACGGGCTCTTCACCGAACCCATTTGTTAAACCCGAAAGGTATCCGATACGGGGTGGTGGGGTGGGGTTGGTTTCCCGCCCTTCTCTTTGTTCCACCCTTACTTGCAGATTTTTGAAGACCCGAACCCGGGTGCCCGAGAAAAGGCTTAAGAGCTGGCGGAGAGGAAGGAAAGGATAGTTTAAAAAAGGCTTGCCTTAAAGGAGCCGGAATCCCAGGCCGTGGCCCTCTCTTGGAGCAAGAGATGACTGTGGGGGCGTGTTGGGCGGGAGTAGGAGGGAGTGGCGAGGCGGGGTGTGGTAGGAGGGGACATAGGGAAGAGGAAACGGGGCGGGGTGGAGGGAATAAGCTTTAGGTGGGTCGAAAGGGCGAAATATTCACTCCCCCGAGCCCTTACTATGCCGAAAACTCCCCGCTCCATAGAAATTTATTCGGTCACGCGTGACGGCTCCCGATGCAGCCGCATTGCGGCCCCCCCTCCTGCCTCTCACCCTCCTCCCACCCGGTGGCCCGGGGTACGTCCGGGATCGTGAAGGGAGTTCCAAAGGGGTCCTCCACACCGCTTCCCTCTTTGTTTTTTTCCTCAAAGAGGCAGGATCGGAGGTGGAGGGAGTGGGGAATTGGGAAGGGGGTCGGGCGGGGGGGGGGAAGGTTATTTTCCATCTACTGCTTTCCCCCCCCTCTCCTGTTCGACCCCCGTTCCCTCCACGCACACATGCACACACGAGCTCCCCGGTATCCGGAAGGATCCTCCTACCCCTCGCCTGCCTCTCCCAAGGACTGACCTCCTCTCTTCGGCCGGAGACCGCCACGGCAGCAGCCGCCGATCTCTTCCACCTCCGCCTCCTCCCCCGCCACCTCCACCACCTCCCTCCACCTCCAACGCCCTCCGCCTCCTCCGTCGCATCCAGCCTCGCTCTGACGTCGGCGTCGTCGGCGTCGCGGCGACCGCTCCCACACCCCCCTCCGACGCCGCCCCCACCGCCGTCGCCTCCTCTTCCCCCCTCGGAACCCCTCCTGCACCGCCTCCCCTCAGCCCTTCTCCTCGTGGGCGTGGCTCACGGCGTTGCCACATTTCACACTCGCAGATCTAAACCCCTATCCTCCCTCCTCCCCCAGTTCCCACCCGCCTTCACCCCCTCCTCAGTATGGGAGGTGGAGTAGGGGGTTGGGGGACGGGGGGTCCGGGGGGCGTAAAGGGAGGGGTTTCCTCCGCGAGGGGGCGTTGGTTCGATGACCCCCTCCCTACCTCTTTCTCTCTCTCTCTCCAGGGGGATGCTGGACGGGACGGAGGGGAAGGGAGTGAAGGATGGACCACACACCCGGCCTCAGCCACGCCTCGCCCCGATGTAACTCGGGACCTCTCCTCGCCACTTGCCTTTTTTTTTAAATATATCACCACTCTCGAGGGCGGGTAATTATGCCCCTTTTCACATCTTATTAATATTTTTATTGAGCTTCTCTTCTCCACCCTACGAGCACAGTGGTCGCGTGCGGATTCCCGTGTTCGCTCTTCCGTCTCCTCAGCCAGCCCTTGCGCCCCCACCCCGTGTGCGTCGAGCGTGTCGGACGGCGTTAAGCGTGAGTCCCCGGGCCGAAAACGGTGCCGCTCGGGATTTTCGGAGGCGAGAGAGGTGAGTGGGTGGAGAGTGTGTGTGTGACCTACCCCCTTCCTCGCCCAAGGGCGGCTCCCACCCCGCAAAACCCCCAAAAACCCTCCCACCGACCGAACGACCAAAACCCACCCTCCCACATCCACGTCCCCCTCCGTGCGAGAGAGATACCTATCTCCCTCTCTCTCTCTTCCCCTCTCCCACCCTCGCCCCCACCCTCGCCCTCTGAATCGATAATTAACTCCCCTCCACTCCCACCGCTTCGCCCTCTCTCTTGCCCCTCCGACACCCCTGAGGGCCCCTTCTACTTCTTCTTCATCCCCCCCTCACTCCCGCTCCAGCAGTTCACACGCCGAAACCTCTCTCCATCTCAACTTCCCCTCAAAAACCCTCGCGAGACCCCTCTCTCCCCTCTACGTCTCCCGCCTCTCCCCCGGACCGCAGCCGGCGGCTTTCCTCTCCCCCGATCCCGCACTCTCCCCACCCACCTCCCACCCCACACGGCAAAACCTCACTTTCACTCCTCCGGGAGAATCCGATGCACTCCGGGCGCTCCCACTCCCCTCTCTCTCTCTCCTTTCTTCCGGGGTCTCGTCCACCCCTCTCGGGTCCTCGGGTGACGGGGCACTACTCACAAACACACGCGCGCGCGCACACGCACAATCACACACACATATGCACGCTTTTGCAAAACACGTCGTCTCTGGGCGGCGTGGAGGAGGATGTAGGGCGGGGGAATCCGTCTCGTCCCAGTGCACAAAGTCTCCCACGGAGACGACGTCGTGCCTGACTTTTTTTTACTTCGAAAAGCAACCCGCCGATATATTCGTGAATAAATATGTATGCATTCCTATGCTCTTTATATATCTGGTCTCTCCCTCACCGTGTTCCGGCTGGCTCTCTCTCTCCCGCTCAGCCTCCTCCAGGCGGCACCGGCCGAAGTCGCTGCCGGGTGCACCCGCTGTCACCTCCAACGTCTGCCATTTCAACCCAGCCCCCGCATCCCCCACACGGGAATCCTTCCTGACACCCTCCGGTACCGTGCGGCGGGCGACACCCCCTCTCGACGGGACGGGGTGGACGAGGACACGCAATGCGCCTCCGGGCGGACGTGCAGGGGGAGGAAAAATCACACACCCAGAGGCAGCACTCTCCCTCACGTGGGTGGTGGAATTTTTGTGAGAGAACCACCCTCGAAGATCTCTCTCCTCCCGTTCTCCGTCCTCAAAGCCTTCCTCCACCGCGCTGCCGTCTTCCTCCAAACCTCCTACCTCCTCGTTCAGAGTCGAACTCGCAAGAAGAGGAGCCCTGGGACGCACGAGGGACGCCGGGGGGTGGTGGAGAGCGATCGCCGCCGCCGTCGTCGACGCTTCCCGCGGAGAAGACGCCGCCCTTCCCGCCGACGCCGCTCTTCCTCTGAGGGGGGGGCGTCTCTCGCTCTCTCCGCGCGCGACGGGACGTCTGTGTTGTGTGCGCGCTCTCTATCCACGGTGCGCGCCCCCTCCCCTCCCTCTCTCTCCTGAGTCGCGGGAGGGGATTCGGTATGTGCCAACACCCCTTCCCGTTCCCTCCTCCACACTACCGTACCTCCTCCTCCTTTTCGCCCTCCTTCCACCGCCCTACTCACTCTAACACCGCGCTTCCCCTCCTCACGCACGCACACACGCGCGTTCACAACTAACAGACTTACATGCACACACGGGAACCACCCTTCTCCTCCTCCGCCTCTTTTTTGGGAAAGTTGGGGCTTGGGAGGGGGTGGAGAAGAAAGCCTCAGCGCACGTTACCTCCCCCGCACACACATCGTCTCTTCCCACCTTACTAGTACCCTTTTTGTCCCCCCCCCTCTATCCCTCGTACCCTAACTTATCCGTGAAGGTACGTGGTGGGGGATTTTGGGGGATGGAGATAGGGGTGGTGGAGGGATGGCAGGAAAGTTGGGGGTGTGGAGGAGGGGGGTAGGAGAGAAGATGACGGGGGAGGCGGGAGACGTCTGCGCGAAAGAACCCGACTCCAACCTGCCCTCCCGTCCTCCCTCATCTCTCCCCGCTCTCTTCCGGGAGAAGGAGGAGGTACGGTAGGGGAGAGGGGAAGGGAATAGTCTGTGCGAAAGGACCGCGGGGGAGGGTAGGTGTGTATGTGTATGTGGATAGGGGGGGAAGGCGTCCTGGAGGGATGAGGCGGAGGGAGGAGTGAATGAGTGGGCCATCGCTCTCTCCTCCCGCTCATCCCCGGAGGCTAGTTCGCCGCGCCACCGCCACAGCCACGGGAAACAGCACGTGATCCCCTCCCCTCCAATCTCCTTCTCTCCATGACCCGTTCTCATCGCTCCACCCCTCATCCTCCACCACCTCAGACCCTCATATTCCATTTCTCTCATCTCCTTCCTCCCTTCTCTTTCCTCATCATACACACATTCGCCCACCTCCTCTCTCTCTCTCTCTCTGTGACTTTCAAATTCTCTCCCTCTCTCCCACCTTCCGTTTCTCCACTCGAACACCTCTCGTTTTCAAGTTTATTCGCTCCCCCTGTTCGCCGTCAAGGGGACTGGGACACAAATGGGAGGAGAAAGGAGCGCGAGGAAGTGGGTGAGTGGGAAAAGAAGTGGTGGGGCGCCCCGGAAGACGGGGTAGGGAAGAATACACGAGCCACGGAACACTCCGTCAGAATGCGCACATTTTTCCAGGAAATTTTAAAATGCGTGACTTGCAATTTCTTGAACGTTGAGTTCAGTCTATCCTTGTGACTTAAAAATTAAAACAAAAAAAAACGTGATAAATTCTATAATATTTTCTTGGGTCAATAGTTTTTGGTACACTGCAGCATCAACAGATATTACGAATATATTTCGTTGTGTAAAAAATAAAATGTCAAGAGAAACATGATTCATCTAAATTTTAACAATGAAGGAATCTGGTTTCAATTCTGTAGTTACCATGGATTTGGAAATCATTTCATTTTTAGAGCTTCAGCGTGGGATTTATTCCAACGTCGCTTTGCAAAATATTATTAAAATATTTTTTCTGTCTCAACTTGTAACTATTTCGCGATTTTACTTACGTGCAACATACTGAGTTCAACTTACAAAGTGATAAGTTGGATCGTACGATTTCAACAAAGCGGAAAAAAAGGTTTGACCATAACCTAAATAAAATTAGAAATATTGTGGAATTATTTAAGTTGAAGAGGAATATTACGCTAAGTGATTTGTGCTTTGTGATAACATATCGCTGCTTTGCACAATTTTTTTAAGGTTTTAACGCAAATTTCCTGCAAGTAGGACCTCTATGATAAAATTCACTAATGCCATTTAACGAAACTACAATAATACACGTATAAGACGATTAAAACAGTAATATTTGCCTGATAAACTTGAAGAATAGTTTACCATAGCGAGAGATTCAAGTGTGCTGTGGTAAAATTGTACCATAATTATAATAACAGAGAAAATCAATATCAACTTTCCACTTTTTAGATTCTTTGATAACGACTAGTTTCGCTGTACTACACCATTTTCATGTGAAGCTCTATCCAACTCACCCTGATTGGTCACTCTATTCCTCCCCACCCCTTTTTTTCCGAATTATTATTAGGTAATCTACCGGTTTTTGGATGGACACAACTAAAAAATAAATAAATATTTTGTAACTCCAAACAAAACCCAATCCAGCAACCTAAACTACATCAGATCCCTCTTCATCTCTGTGTACTTCTTTCCTCCCTTCATCCCATCCAACATCCCTATCCTGTTCCTACACTTTCCTCGCTTGCCCATCATTCTCCCCTCTATTACCTTCTTCAACATTCCACTACCGCTCAATACGCTTTTCATCCATTTTTCCTGCCTTAATAGGATTTCTTTCAACAAACTCCTCTCCTCACCCACCATCTCCAGTACTTCCTCATTTCTTTTCCTTTCTTTTGCCGAATGCAAATGTAAAACAAAAGCTAAAATGGTGTCGTACACCGTAACTAGTCGGTATTAAAGAATCTAAAAAGTGGAAAATTGCAAGTGTTTCCCTCTGTTTCTGTTATTATTTGACAATAATGCATAAAGTCGTTTTCTTCAGAGAATTTTTAACATTTATTCGAGCATTGTAAATGATATCGCCGTTTAACTATTAAGGTGAGATAGAAACACCATAAGAGGAATTCAATAATATTTTAATTTAAAGCCCTCCGTCGCCATAAACTTTTAAAAAAAGCAAGGCGGCTAATGAGGTCTCGGTAGTGACGATATTAAATTTTCCTGAAACAATTTTATTGCCGTAATTCATTTAATATACTTTTATAAGCAACTTCTCCTTCACTTCCATGATTAAAATTTGATTTGTTGTAAATCGGTGCTTTTCTGCTACCCTACCCCTACCCACTACCCAAGGTGCTTTTCCACACACTTTTATTAAAAAGACGACCAAGGTTTTAACATATACACGATACGCGTAAGAGAAGACATACTGACATATATATAAATAAATAAATAAATATATATATATATAATGTACAGTGTGAGTGTCCTTTTATGTGTTATCTGTTTTATTCTGTGTTCTATTGTGCCGTCCAAAAGCTATATATATATATATATATATATATATATATATATATATATAGCTTTTGGACGGAATATAGAACACAGAATAAAACAGATAACACATAATAGGACACTCACACTGTAGATTATTTGAGCTTTCGGCCTACTCCGAGGCGTTCTTCAGGTCAGAGTCTGAGTCATATCTTATCTTCCGAAGAAGACGGAGTTCGAGTCCGTCGAAATTATCAAGATATTATTGTGAGTGTTCTTTTTATGTGTTCTCGTGCTGTGTGTTACTCTCTCTCTCTCTCTCTCTCTCTCTCTATATATATATACGAGGGTCATCCGGAAAGTAGTACCCGTTCGTGCCGCATGAAGTGCTGACGACGCGAGTAGTCGCTGGACGAGGTCAGATAGCTTCAGTGGCTTGTCTGCCTTCTCTAAGCCAAGTTGCGTGACGCTAGCATTGCCTGTGTTGTTTCTGTGATTGTTTCCAATGTTTAAAAAAATTGAGAACGCCGCCAGTTGTGAAGTGAGGGCAGTGATTAAATTCCTCAATGCAAGAAACGTTCCCCCATGTGATATTCATCGCCAATTAAAGGAGGTGTATGGAGACAATGTAATGGACGAGTCGTCTGTTCGGCGGTGGTGTCGCAACTTCAACATGGGGAGGGGGAACACACACGACGATGAGCGTTCGGGGAGACCGTCTGTCATTACAGACCAACTGGTGAGCTCAGTTGACGAATTCGTGAGGAACGATCGGCGCGTCACAATTGATGACATCTGTGAGCATTTTCCCAATGTTTCTCGAACAATTATTCATGAAATTGTTAAACACCATCTGCATTATGCAAAAATTTGTGCAAGATGGGTCCCTCGCATGCTTACAGATGAGCACAAAACCAAGCGTATGGCTGCAGCACTGACGTTTTTGGGACGGTATTCTGATGAAGGAGACTCTTTCTTGACTCGCATAATTACTGGTGACGAAACATGGGTTTGTTATGCATCACCTGAGAGTAAACGACAGTCAATGGAGTGGCATCATGCTCATTCACCAAACAAACCAAAAAAATTCAAGACAGTTCTGTCCACCAGGAAACTCATGGCAACCATTTTCTGGGATCGACGAGGTGTATTGCTTATTGATTTTATGGCCCGTGGAGACACTATTAATGCCAATGCGTATTGTGAAACATTAAAGAAATTACGGCGGGCAATACAAAATCGGCGGCGAGGTCTATTGTCTACTGGTGTCATTCTCGTTCATGACAATGCCAGGCCTCATGCAGCTGGGATAACACAAAAACTTTTGCAGCAATTCAAATGGGAAACTTTCGACCATCCACCGTATAGCCCGGACTTGGCCCCTTCAGATTTTCATCTCTTTACAAAGCTTAAAGACTTTTTGGCAGGAAAAAGATTTGACAGCGATGAAGAACTTAAAGAAGGAGTGACCCTGTATCTCAATGAGCTGGCGGCGAAGGACTATGCAGCAGGAATACAGAAACTTGTCACACGTTATGACAAATGCCTTAATTTGCTTGGAGATTATGTTGAGAAGTAGTTTAAAGTATCCTCTTTCAAATAAAATTTTTTATGTTTGTTAATATTTACTTTTGTGTCTTTATTTCACGAACGGGTACTACTTTCCGGATGACCCTCGTATATATAAACACACAAACACTAACACAAAAACACCACACACATAGAAACATAAAAGAAGGACACTTACATTGGATATTTACGTTTCGACGGCACGGCCGTCGTCATCAGAATCATGTTTTTTGTGTTAGTGTTTTTTTGTGTTAGTGTTTGTTAGTGTTTGTGTGTTTGTGCGTCGCCGGAGAGCGTCTTTTCCAAGTTTATATATATATATATATATGTATATATATATATATATATATATATATATATATATATATATATATATATATATATATATGTATACAGGGTTCGTCCGGAAATAAGTGTAATAAGCTCATTGTCTTTTTTGACAAAAGGGGAGTCGTCCACTACAAATTTGTACCTGAACGACAAACTGTAAATGCTGCATTTTACGTCCAAGTGCTCGACAGGCTTCGTCACGATAATGCGCCGCCTCAAACCGCGCTTTTCGTGTCGGACTTCTTGGCCAAGCACGGCGTGGCAACGCTGCCGCACCCGCCCTACAGCCCGGACTTGGCACCACCGGACTTCTTTCTGTTCCCGAAGATAAAGAGGAGTTTGAAAGGAACGCGATACGGGACTTTGGACACCGTCAAAGAGGCCCTGACGACGAGTCTTCGAGAGGTTCCCGATGATGCCTTCGCGGGAGCGTTCCAGGAATGGGAACGCCGCTGGAACAAGTGTATCGACTCACAAGGGTCCTATTTTGAGGAATATTAGCTTAAGATATGTAAAAGTGTAATACATTTTTTTTCCTGAGCTCAGTACACTTATTTTTCGGACGAACCCTGTATATATATATATGTATATATATATATTTATATAACTTTTGGACGGCACAATAGAACACAGAATAAAGAATAAAACAGATAACACGTAAAAGGACACTCACATAGGTCAGACTGGAGTCAGTCTGACCTGAAGAAGGCCTCGGAGTAGGCCGAAAGCTTAAATCATCTACAGTGTGAGTGTCCTTTTACGTGTTATCTGTTTTATTCTGTGTTCTATTGTGCCGTCCAAAAGTTATATATATATATATATATATATATATATATATATATATATATATATATATGATTTCTTCGAAGTAACACGGAAGTGTTGAATAAAAACTTAGACAGTAACACACAGCACGAGAACACATAAAAAGAACACTCACAATAATATCTTGATAATTTCGACGGGCTCGAACTCCGTCTTCTTCGGAAGATAGGATATGATATCTTCTCTATGATATAAGATATCTTATCTACCGAAGAAGACGGAGTTCGAGTCCGTCGAAATTATCAAGATATTATTGTGAGTGTTCTTTTTATGTGTTCTCGTGCTGTATGTTACTATCTAAGTTATATATATATATATCATTATATTCATTGATTAGTTTGCTAGGTGGGGAGTTACAAAATGTTTATTTGATAGTTGTGTCCATCCAAAAACCTACCTTAATCGGTAGATTACCTAATAATAATATATTCATTAAAGAGGCATGGGAATAACTGGAGGTAGGAATGAAAGTCGGAGGGGAATTCGTAAAATCGGTTAGGTTTGCTGATGACCAAGCATTAGTTGCTCAGTCAGCCAAGGGGTTGCAAGCATTGTTGAGTGAATTGGAGGTTCAGTGCGATAAATATGGGATGAGAATAAATATTAATAAAACAAAGGTTATGCGATTTTCCAGAAAGAAAAAGGCTAAGCTAAATATTAAAATAGGCGGGGAAAAAATAGTGCAGGTAGAACAGTTTACATATCTCGGAAGTGTTTTGGACCAACACGGTCAAAGTGGTAGGGACGTAAGGAGAAGAATTGCGCTAGGCAAGGAGGCTTTCTCAAGGAGGAGGGAGTTGATGACGGGGACGTTGAGTAGGGATGTTAAGACAAGACTCGTAAAAACTCTGATATGGAGCGTAGCTACGTACGGCGCGGAAACGTGGTCGCTGAAGCAGGAGGATAGACGTAGATTGGAGGCTTTTGAAGTGTGGGTGTGGAGAAGAATGGAGAAGGTGAAATGGACCGAAAGGAAAACAAATGAGGAAGTACTAGAAATGGTGGGGGAGGAGAGGGGTTTGTTGAGAGAAATCCTATGGAGGCAGGAAAAATGGATGAAAGGCGTATTGAGCGGTAGTGGAATGTTGAAGAGGGTAATAGAGGGGAGAATGTTGGGCAAGCGAGGTAAGGGTAGGAACAGGATAGGGATGTTGGACGGGATGAAGGGAGGAAAGAAGTACACCGAGATGAAGAGGGACCTGATATAGATTAGTTTGCTAGGTGGGGAGTCACAAAATGTTTATTTGATAGTTGTGTCCATCCAAAAACCTACCTTAACCGGTAGATTACCTAATAATTATACATATATATATATATATATATATATATATATATATATATATATATACACGAAAATTCCGCCATACGGCGAACAAATATGATTTTCACACATAGAAACAGATATACAAGGAAAGGGCATAGGAAAACACAAACGACAAACACAGGAAAGGTGGGGAAGGCGGATTTGAGCAGACATATATATAACGTACGTTTAAACTGTGGGTAGAATATTCGAGTATAATAAATTGTTTGTTGAATGGCCAAGTATCATTCACTAATAATGGAATTGAAATAAGAAATTATTTTACAATTTCAATTATTTTTGTTACATATCATTAAAATTCCACTACGAAAACCTACCACCAAGTGACATCACATGCCGCTGAATTCATCATTTAGTACTTAACTACGGAATCTCAAAAAAAATTTTGATATCGTAATCTGATAATTTGATATTCTCATTTGGAAACGGTGCCATTAAAGTCGCCAGCGGCACTTCCTTTGCCACAGCTAGCAGACTAAGACGTCCGCGTGGAGCTAAAGAAACGATCGCCTTGGAAGAAAATAAAGTGGGGAATTGCGGAGCGTCAAACAGGCGCGGGAGTTAATTTATTCGCAGGAGCCGCGGAAGCGGGAGGGGTCGAGAAAGGAGGTGAGCCTTCAAGAAAAGGGATTTGGTGGGGGAAGGGGCGGGTCACCGCGGGCGAGGGATGAAGTCTCTCCTCCCCCATTTTCCCGCTCGAGGGTTGACAGGGATGATCGCATACTCGCGCCCTTACGCCCCGAAGGCTCGCCGCTCGCGGGGGATGAGCGCCCGGAGAGGGCGGGGAGGAGGAGGGGAGAAGTATGGGAAAGGGTGGGGGGATTGTCGGGAGCGGAGAGGTTAACAAAGGGAAGATGGGATGATGAGGGGAAGAGAAGACGGGAAGGGGGGGAGAAGGCGTCGGCTGGGGTGGAGGGCGGGAGGAAGGAGGAGGGGGGTGAAAAGGCACCACGAAGGGAGTTAGGAGACAAGGGCAATGGAGGCTGCATTCAAATTGGGGCTAATTTAGGACACGACCGTCTTTTATTCATTTGTTTGTCATGGACCGTCCATGTACAACCTAGAAAGCCATTTTACTGTGATTTATGAACGTGAACTCATAGATACAGGCACGGAATTAATTATGAGTTGGGTGTTCAAAATGCAAGAGGGCTGAGAGATGCGTGAGGCGCAAAGGACGCGGCCGGGCAGACCGGGAATGAGAAAAATAGTGAAAAATGTTCCACGCGGCCATTTTCTCGGTGCTTCGCAAAAGTTCTGCGTCCCCGCGGAAATTTGAGAAATAAAAACGGCAAATTTTCGCAGTGGGAAGGAAAGGAAGGGAGGATGAAGTGGGAGGAATAATTAATTAGGCTATCTTTTTTTTTCAAAGTCGATGGTTTTCTTTTTTCATTATGCCGTCGTGCCCTATTTTGATCCGAGTATGTTTGAGGTTTCAGCAAGCTGTCACTAATTAAGTGATTAAGTTTTCAGCTCCGTACTTTTAAATGATATGCCAATGGTGAGGCGTAAAGAGGCTGCGTAGGTCATAATTTAATTATTTTTCATCATCCTATTCAAAACATTTCCGGAATGAGAGCTACCAAAATATTTCCTTTCTGTGTGAAACGTGGTGTCATCCGGAAATCCACTTTATATGGTGGAGATACTTCAAAAGAAGTAAACAAAAGATTTTTTTATGCATTACTTCACGGTGTGGATATTTTAGCGAAAATAAAGATTTTTTTACTGCAAAATAAATAATACATCGGCCCTAGACCTCTACTCTACTATACTACTTTCGACTGATATCTCAGTCAATACCCTAACCTCATTCCCGAAATTGCAAACATTTCTTTTGAACGAATGATTTCAGACATGAAGGTTTTATTTTATATTATAAGCAACACAGTCTGCGTAAGAAATAACAAATTCTGTTTTCCTGCTCAGTAACTATTGAAGACGGGGAATATGGGATAGTATTAGGTGTAATACACGAAAAGGTAATGAAAGAATGAACGCATGCCCAATTAAATATGACGCAAAAGTGCCCTGAATGAGTAGAGCGAGGGAGAAAAACTGCAAAAGAGTAACAGAACCTCGTTATCCACTCGGTGGCGGCAGATGGTGTGCGTTTTGCATCAACATACGAGAGTCGGATGAGTTTACCAGATGTCTTTTCCTGTGCTGGTTCATGGAGGAAGGAGCGGATGAAATTTAGCGCTCGATAACGGAAAGAGTATGTCTGGAATAAACATAACAAAAAGAAAATGAAACGGGAAGCGTATGGCATGAAATGAGCATTTCAGTGTTTGGGAAAAAAATATTTGACAAGGCAATGCAGAAGGCACATACGGATAAAGGAGAAGTCATGAAGAAGAAAAACTGTAAATTGGGGACATGATTAGGAAAACGAAAAAAAACCGGGAAATGTGATACAGAATAGAATACGTACCTCTACTTTTTTATATGAAATATTGTCGTCGATTATATTTAAGGAGGATCTTGCGCTCTCAAATACTGAATCAAGCTAAGAATGTAAATAAAACGAGTATACTATAGAAGGTTATGGTTAAATTATTTATTTGATTAATGCTTTAAATTGATATTTAAAAATTGAGGAAACACTTGGAAATTCCGTGAAGTGAACAAAAAAATAATGCGACACAGATTTATGGTAACCTGAAATTTTTTACCGCGTTTTGGAATTTATCAGACTGTTTTTTAAGCATTATAGCCTTGATTTATCATTCTTCATACTACCTTGATAATCATCTATTGATCCAATTCACTCTGAGTCGAGTAAATCCTGATAAGGTGTATGTATCAACATTTAGTAAGCATCGCAATATGAGTACCCAGTTATCAGGCCCCTGCGAGGGCTAGTGAACTGATCCTTGCCCGTTTTAATATAGTAGTACTCTTCAATCTCAAATTTAACAGCACAGCAAAGTAATATTTCCAACTATTATATATACTATAATTGTCTTATTCGACAGTAAAGGAGTGGTCCATAAGGAGTTTGTTCCCTACGGACGGACAGTTAACGCTGCCTACTGCGTGGGTGTGCTGAATAGACTCCGAAAAAGGGCCATAAGGACGAAAAACTATATCTCCGTTACCTGGCAACTCCATCACGACAACACGCTACGAGTCCGCGAGTTCCTGGCAAAACACCATGTGCCAACCCTGTCCCACCCTCCCTATAGTCTTGACGTCGCCCCATCAGACTCCTTTTTGTTCCCTCGGATTAAGGCAGCCCTGAAAGGAACCCGTTTTTCGTCCATAGAAGAGATCCAATCAGCCGTGACGAAGACTTTACGAGAATTCCCCGAAGACGCCTTCTAGGGCGCGTACCGGTCATGAGACAGTCGCTGCTAACAATGTGGTGAGGCCCAAGGAGAGTACTTTGAAGAATTTTAAGTGTTTGTGGAAATCATTTCAATAACTTGCTTAAAAAAATAAAAGCTGTTTCTTTGGAACGTACCTTGTATTTATCACATGAGAATAGCACTTGATGAAGACGAAACGTGTGCCCTCTAAACTTAATTATCTGAGGTGATGTCAAATATCTAAGGTGATAGAAATGTATTTTATGATTGAATATCTAATGCCTTTAATATTAGTTACCATTGTCGGGCCAAACTTTAGAATATTATATATCGTGCATGGAAGGGAGGTAATAGTTCTCCCACTGCAGCATTGTCAATCGTTGTGAAACTCCACCTTTTTTTAACCTAAAATATATTCTTTAAAAGATCGGTGACCAAACCATAATTTTCCAATATTTAAGATCTAAAAATATATTTAATATTAAATTAGGGTAGGTACTCTGGCAGATTTAAGATGAAGGCTCCTCCTTAGTAGCATACGTACAATGGAGAAAATTACACTTCCCATACAAGTGAAATTTCCCAAAACTCTCCAGTTCAGAAGGATTATTTTATAACTTTATATCGGTTTAAATAAATTGTGTACATGAATACATATAGTATATATATATATATATATATATGGATACTAGGTAATTATAATTTTGAACTATCAATTGCCATGGATATATCAATTACTATTTTATTTGTCATTGCTCAGGATGACGTTTCAATATAAGAAATGGGTTGTGAATAAAAAGTTGTGATTCGTAAGGATTGTTTAGCCTTATCTAGCGACCAAAGACTTTCAATGTAAATTGACTAAACTTGACTAAATTGACTTGGTCCGAAAACATCACTTTTTGGCCTTTACATCGGACAACAATAACAACAACACTAACACCCCATCCCTAGGTGGAAAAAGTCCCACCCATCGGCAGACGAGGACGTTACCCCGCCGCCATCGGGGCCGGCAAAATGTTTTTGAAAATTTTTACCCCTAACTCTTTACCTTTTTGACCCTCTTCCGACGCCCCCCGAGGTGTGGAAAACCACCCCCACTCAGAAAGTGCAGGGGATTTTCCTTGCACTTTTTCACCTTCCGTTATACAAATTTTCCAGCTTTCGGGCATGAAGGCGGCCCAGTTACGTTCGCGGACCGGCATTATTCACTTACGGGAGGAAAAGGGATCAGGCAGGTTTCAAGAAACTTGCTTGTCTTCCAATGGATGAAGTTTCCTTTATGGGATATTGCACGGGCCTTACGACATCCAATTCGGTTGAGCTCGAAGCAGACGTGGAGGTGTCAGAACAATGTGGGAGAAACAGCAGAATACCGACAAGTCGACCATTCATAGAGTGTTTGGCAGGCACTCTAAATCATTTCTGAAAAGTCAGGGTTCGAGTGCAATATAGTATTCCATAAAGTCCGCCACTAAACATTTTAATAGAGAGAAAGAGAAGCGCAGAGACGCCATCGGAATATTCCATAATCAATGAAGAGAATATAGTACACACGTAGGGCTTATTATTTAACTTCAAAGCCAAAAGGAAATTAAAATAAAAAATTTGGTAATGCCTGCCAGGTAACATATGAGAAAAATATTACTTTATTCTTTTATTATTTCGGTACTGCAAGCACTATTTAGGTTTTTTTGTACGAAGACATATTTCTATTTGAGATTCACCAAGGAACTTTTCAGCAATTAAATAGCTGTAACGTATGACAGAATGAGGACGTCAATTTTGAATTATCATTCTTGAAACATGATGCTAGATTTTCAATTTTTTCCACGTTTATAATGCAGTTTATGCATTTTCTACGGGAATAAAGGGGTTTGTAATAAGAATAGGACATCTGAAGGCTGACATAACAATAACATAAATAAAATCATGAAGAAATGAACCTAAATTTTCCTTCCTTTGATCGCCTAATCACACAATTTCTCATAATACGCATAATCCTTATTTCATGGCGCAATACCTAGTCTGATAACATTGGCTACTAGAGATACTGTCTACGTATTACGTCCTTTTAATCGCCCAATTCACGATACATACTTACATCTCGAATCAACTACTCTTAGCACCCATGAATTAATAGATATTGATGAATGCTCAATACCATGTCCAAAGGTAATGAAATATTATTGTATGGGGTACTGATAATTAGAATAAACTGTACTTTCCCTTGCGTAATCATATGGTACATTTTATCTAAGCCATAGTGAATTTCATGAGATTTATTTTTTTCACTGCCATACACTAATGTCCTGGAAATTATCGAGAGACAATCAGGATTAAATACTCCGTTTAAGATCTTTTAAACATCTTTTGGTTAAACAACTAATTGGAAAAAATAATGCAGGAAATATATTTATGAAATGATTTCAAACGGGGAACTAGATTTAAATTTGAGGCACAGTTCTCTTTTTAATGAAAACGGTAATTTCGCTTTTGCGAGTCAGAAACATAATGGGAAAACCCGAAATGTATGTCACTCCCATAAAGAAGGAAACGATAATTTGTTGGGGAGTGGGTGGATCGTAAATTCATTGCATTAATAGAAATGAATTTATCTAAAGAAATGCAGCTATCTTCTTTCAAAAAAGTGGAGGCTAGCAAAAGATTGAAGGGTGAAAATCGATGCAGACAAAAATATGCACCCTTTTATGTCACTACACACGGCTTATGTTCACGTAGAAATCGACCGTGGTACTTAAGGCAAGAAATGGTGGTAAACAAAAGTATAATTTGAAATAATGTAATTACATATTGGACTCAAACTATATTTAAGACACAGGTACCATGGAGACCCAGTTGCCTCACATTCACGAATTGATGTCAAAAAAATGAACAAATAGACTCAATTGAACATGAAGCAATAATGTCCTAATTGATAAATTTATGAATTTAATGGCGAAATTGTTGAAAGCTTGTTAACATTAAGAGGGAGTATTAAGCAAAGGATTACAAAATCAAACTGACTGAATAAGGATTATATGAATTTTCCAATGGTAATAATATCCGATGGGAAAAATAGGAACAAAAAGTACCCTTGACGACTTTTCTTGAATGAACTCCTCACCTCAGTTCCACTCAAAGAACAGAGGTACCACATTTGACATAGCTTATTAACACCAAAGATTCAAGTTTTCATCCGGGGATGTTTACATCATTCCAATTTAATTCAATGCTCTCAACCGCTTAATTTTTCTGGTTACACCAACTTGTTTCCCCGAGCCTTTCTGCGACTTACGCCGTGCGGCCAAGAATGCGTTATGGGAAAGTTTCAAGAAGAGGGAACAAGGGGAGAGAGTCGGGCGCTGACGTCATCCAGGGCGCTAGGACCCATCGAGAAGCTCTTCACCTGCCTCTTTTCCTCCTCCTCCCCCAATCCCCCTCCCCTTCGCCCCCTCAGCCCTCACCCACTTCCCACCTTTCTCTGTTCACGCCATCGTCGTCATGGCGCAGCACGCAACAATGCACATGAATGGTTTAATATCCCGGGATTATTGGCGCCATTTGCGAGGGCAGGACCGCTGAGAGACACCCGCGGATGATGAGTTCACAAATGTGAATGCGCCCAGAGTATATTGACTTCAATAAATGGGCGAAAACAGCTTCAAAAGGTGAATTTATTAAAATCTTGGGGCAGGAACGCCATGAATTTTATCGAGATACATCAAGATATGGTACACGTTTTGCTCATTATCAATTAAGAAGACACTTGCACAAAATTTATATTCCGTTCGACGAAGGTTGCCTTCATGTGCACGTTTATATTCTGAAATTGCTCATTGAATAGTTTGGAATTTTTATTTAGAAAATAATGAAAAATGCAGTCATTTCTATGAAAAAGTTTTAGTGTGTAGAAACCATACGACTTTACCGGGATTCTAACCCGGATCCCTCGATATCCGGCCGAGTGATTTAGCCAGTTCAGTTACCGAGACGTCTCCAATACACTCTGAGATTTCTCCGTTAAAAGCGTTAATCTCGCGGTATCTTCCGCAGTTTCTTGGAAGCAGTCATTTCTGTTGTAACATTAAAATTTTGGCCCATTATTCTAATAATAGAGGGCAATTAGGGAGTGGATACTGATCCTGAAAAAGTAATTACTAGGGAGTCCAATGACGATCCTGTACACCTTTCTATCTCCTCATATAATTGAGAATGAAGAGAGCTATCACGATAAATTCTTCATTATGGATTATACCTACGTTCGTACACATAACTGATTTCTTTATTTTCACCAGAATTTTTATAACTAATGAATCAAATTAGCCCAATCAGAAACGAGGACTATAATTTTGGCATGAAACCAAAAAATATGTAGCACAGATGACTAACAAAATGATATTTTTCGAATAAGTGTAGGCAGACTGCTTTACTTTCAACGAGTGAATGACCGAAGGTCAATTTTTAAGCAGGGAAACCCCTCCATATTCCCCTCAAACACCCCATGAATATGACAATATTTCACCGTATTACATCAAATATAACTCCCCTTCAGGTAACTGAAAGGAAATTGGCAAGATGTTGAGGACGAAACGTAATCAAGGAAACATAAGATTCATTAAAAAAAGCTCTCGGTGGTACCTGAACGCATAAATTTTGAAACGACGTCATTATTTCTCCACGTTAGCCCTAAAATGCTACTTCAACGTGAAAATTAAGAAAATATACAGCATAATTGCATTTTTAAAACGCCAGGAGGAAGCCATAAACAGACTTATTTCATGCTCACGGTATGAAAATGAACGGTTAACGGCCTACTGGCTACAATTTTGACCAAAATACAAGTGGAAACGAGTAGGAGAGGATAACCAAATAAAAAAATGGCCATGTCTAAAATTGCATGGTACAAAATTGTAAGCGGAGTAATTGGTAACAATTATCTGTGAGAGAGAAAGAGAATTCACCTCGTTATTCGATTGACGAAGAAATCGTGTGCGCCCAAACGGTACAATTCCCTGAAGTATGCATGATTGTATTTACGAAGATATTAGAGACTGGTTGAATGCAATAGCGGCCCACTCCGGCTTCTGCTTCAAACGTTTAAGGGCAGTTATCAATCTCGCCGCTCCATCGAATCCCTCCTCAACCTATTTCTCCACCAAAACTCACCCCTCCCACCTCTGTCCCCCCCTATCGAAAATAACCACTCCGCCCAGAGCACACACGTACCAGTCAACATGCCCCGTCCATCCTTAGTTGCGCCCTCTCCGAGGCGCTGCATGCAATCGCCTGACGATTCCGCATTAAGAATTCCCCACGTCGGCCGTTACGTACAAGCTCGGAATACTTTATCAATATAAGTAGTTCTTGCTACCTGTTATTCCTGGGAGTCGAACATTGAAGCGATCAGATTTACACTCACACGACCTTCGGTGTACATGTCATAACTAGCAAGCCGCCTTTTGCAAAAGTCGCAGAGGGTGTGTGGACAACCACCTTTATTTATGTAACTTTGGGGCATTGTTGGATGGTTTTGTTAATTTTTCATGCATTAAATACTGAACGTCATGGTCCGAGAAAAAATTTCGAAGGTTTTTTTTTGCATGAAAAGACGAAGGTGTTGAAATAAAACTGCTGGGGTGTTTATGCAAACAATTAGTTGTGTTTTGATCGCGAATTGATAGAGAGAAAAAAATTTTAAAACCTCTCATTCCGGTAGCCTCTTTCCTTAATTTTATCCATGTGAAGTAATCTACCTATACTGATTGACGTGTTGACAATTCAATTCCAGAAGTAAACTTGAGCAAAATATACTTGCTTTAAACTGCCTGCATGTCACATGCTACCCCAGTTTATATAATTTATAAATATATTTAATATTAAGGTGTGTATAAATACGCTATACTATTAAAGAGCATTTTTCCTTAAATTTAGAGCATCACTTAGGTTTGCAATTAAACACTTACTTTTATGTTCTATTGTTTCAGGATTCACTTCGTGAAAGTATTTAATATACTCATTAAAAAGAATGACTTAGTACATTCGGCCTCAAACAATTTCCGAATTGTGGAAGAAAATTTTAAAATTTTCATAAATTTAGAAATGCTTTATCAATAATCCATACTTAATGGGTTCCTAAGTAACTTTGGAAGCTAAAGCTATGGGGAATCGTATGCTCAATTCCATTACCTGACAGAAAAATACTCAATTCTGAAGCGGGGACCGTCCTCCAGGTTATCCAGTCAACTCACCATCAACAGAGTACTCACTGGAGCATAGTGCACATCTCGTTGGTGATTCTCTTCTCATCATCATAATGTACGTGAATTAGCAATGTGAATGTCGTATGTATGTTTTTTTTTTTCAAGGAGAGAAGGCGCTATAAAATATTTTCCTGGGATTCGGTGTAGGCATGAGCTAACAGACAATATGCTTGCGCCGCGATTCCACTTAAACTCTCATTACTTAACAATGGTATACTAATTACCGCATACAAAGTGACCTGCGATCCGTGAATTTAAAGATTTTCCCATTTTATTCGCTGAATCTCATCCATTGTGGCAAACCCTATGCGCTAAATTTCCGTTCGAGATGCAGATCCAAGGGCACCAGCAAGGGCGGAGAATGATTTGTAGTGGAGGACAAAACACTAAATAATTTAACTTTTCATATTTTTATATGGTAAATTACTTTTTACACAGCTTGTTTCGACGCATAGGTAACATTTTATCAGGTGATGATGTTGTATATCTACATCGAATCCGATTGCACTGGGATACATTAATGTAAAAATATACAAAGTTTACGTGTTCAGTGACCATAAATTTTCATAGAGTTCATGTGGCCATTAAATTCGGCTGCTGTTCAATTAAATTAAATGAACTGCTACACGCATGTAGGACGGGACCTTAAACGATTTAAAATATGTAAGTTGTTGTGATAACAAAAAAATACAAAAATGGATTTCAAGACAGAAGCTCAAGGTATCTCTTCGCTGAAGTCATCAGCATTTTTGGAATATTTTAAAAACGGTTTTCCTTGGTCATCAAAATACTTCGTGAATAAGCGTCCGCTTGAGCAAAAGAAGGAAATGGAAATAAAGGTGGGCGGTACTTTCATTTCCTTCACAGAAATAGGTAAAGAATGTGAACTCCTCGCAGATGAAGAGGTAGGAAGAGGCAGTGGAAGTTTGGGGGAGGTATTCGGAGAGGTAGAAAGAGAGAAGGGGAGAATAACAGAGAGAGAGAGAGAGAGAGAGAGAGAGAGAGAGAGAGAGAGAGAGAGAGAGAGAGAGAGAGAGAGAGAGAGAGAAAGGAGAGTGGAAATGAGAGAGCTGGAGAAAGAGGGGAAGACGAAAGGGGAGATATTTGCATCCTCCGATTTCGAGTTAACAGCATTTTCCTCCAAGCATATACCCTGACTGTGCCGTGGCCGGCGCTTACGAAATTCCCTCTTAAAAGTGGAGTGGGAGTGAATCATGATATCTCTTCACCCAACCCACCCTCTTTTAAAACTCCTCCAACCTTCTTTCACTCTCTACCTTCTGCCAGCCGTCCCCCGAAAGAGAGCGCATTCCTCCCTCGCGCTCTTTGGATGACCTGCACCCACTCGCCACTCAGAGCCACCCCCCATACACCCTCTACCCCCTCGAGTAAAATGCTAGGAGGGACCTAAGGTCTCAACTTCGCCCGCATAAAAATCCTTTTGTCCGTCAGGCCTTTTCTGAGAGGGAAAGGCAAAAGGGAGGTGGAAGTGGAATGGGGTGAAGAGGGCGAGAGGTGACAAGAGAAACAATGAAGGAGAGACACAAGATAATGTGTATATGTGTATGAATATATGATGTAGATATGTAGGTATGTATGAATATATGTATGTATAAATGTGTATGTATATATATACACACACACACACACACACACACACATATATATATATATATATATATATATATATATATATATATTCAATATTCAATATATTTTCAGTGGCTACACAACCACCTTATTTTCACTCTTCTTTCTAAAGGTTGGCAATGTAGTCACCATATACTTTATTTATTTTAATTTTGTTCTATTTTTGCTGAATTTAAGCGAACATCAATGATCAAATCGAGACCCCTATTATAAGAGCCAGTTGCCATAGTTTTTTCGCCAACACTTCGTTTATTTAAACGGTTACACCAACACACATACATACGTGTACAAAAACATGGTTGAGCATATTTTTGTGGACATACCCAAAGAAACAAACCCAAAGTTACATATGCATACACATTTCAATGCAAAAAATAGGAGAGAAGAGACGGAGGGGAAGGCACAAAAGAGGAGGACGGGAGGTAATTGCATCGGCAATTGTGGTGTGCCCCCACCCCCGACCCTCTCTATTCAAGAACCGACCGTCTCCTAAACACCCTCTCCTCCGTCTTCATGGCCGTCTCCTCGTGGAGGTATGGGCTCCGGTGCACGTGTAGGAAAGAGGGCGATGGAGGGAGAGAGAGAGAGAGAGAGAGAGAGAAAGAGAGGGACAGAGGAAGAGACACTGGCGTCCGCGATTATAGCGCGCGTATGTACGGAGAAACTCCTCCTCCTCCTCACCAACCCACCCACCCGTCCCCTTCCCTGCCGACGCCTTTATCTTCCTCCTCAACACCCACCTCCTCCTCCTCCTCACCACTACCCCCCGACGTGGTTTCTCAGAGGCGGTGAGCGCGCCGGCAGGGTTGTAGCAAGCCGGAGGGAGGAGGCGGCGGAGGGAGCTCACCCGGCCTCCGCTGCTCTTCTATTGATCGCGGAGGCAGAAGAGATGGAGGGGGGTCGGGGAGGGCGAAGGGGATGGGTGGTCGGGTGTGGGAGAGAGGGAGGGAGCGGGGGTGTGGAGAGACACGTGGGACGAGCCTAAGGGCCGGAGGGGTACACCAGGGGGGGGAAGGAAGGGGGAGGAGCGGAGGAAGTAGTGAGTAGAGCGGGGGCAGAGGTGGCGGATTGCAAGGGGAGGTAAGTTGAGTGGGTGTGAGTGTAGCGAGAGGTGGTGGGGATGGGGGTGAAGTAGCTGGGTGGGGGGAGGGTGGTGTGAAAGAATCGGTGCCTGGGGAGGTAGAGAGGTCGGACGGGTAGGTTTGGTAGTGAGTAGGCGTGGTAGAAATAGTTTCCAGGGACCTGTTATCGGAGGGCGAGTCATCAGTGGTAGATGGATGAAGCAGTGGACGAGTAGGAATGGTAAGTTAGGCGAAGCTTTGATCAAATAGATGCAGGAGTGGGTTGGTATGGTTGGTAAGGTGAGAGATGTCGAGGTGGGAATTCAATGAAATGGTGGCACGGTGGGGGATTGTCGTGGCGGCGGTAAGTGCATTTCACCGGCGGGCTTTTAACAGAGGCATGCGTCGTGAGACCTCACAAGTTCATGCATAAACACGTGTCTGGGAACGTGAGATCGTTTCCGCCAAACTTTATGGGAGTGAAACATTAATTTACCGATCATTTTTTCTATTTTCTCAACTAGAACATGTGAGGGCACTTAATGTCTCCCGCGATTTGTGATGGCTGCAGAGACAGCATATCAAAGACTGGAGTGCAAAGACGTGGGGTGCTTTGAAGTTATAATTCGCTTCAGGTGTTTCGACGGCTAAGGTCATTCACATCATACAAGCAAATTGAATACCGATTTGATTCCAAGTTCTATTTAGACCGATAGATTCTTCATAAAGAATCCGGCTTGACAGGTCGATCATAAGCACCATTTACGGGCTTAAAAACCGTTTGCATTTACGTAGGAAATCATTCTTTTAGCAAATTAGAGTCATCAGCATTAATGCATAGTGATTATAACACTCAGGCAAGAGTGAATCCGCAATATATCGTACCTCGTACTTCTTGGGTCATGGAAAAGACTGACAGCGGAAACGGATGTCAATGCCTCTTTGATCAACCTTGAACAGCGGACAATATAAAAAGGGAACCAGAATATAATGCCAGAAGAGAAAAACAAAATAAAAATATTTATACCCCTGCAGTTGAAAACATTTGGTCCATACTAAAAAGAAATAATTTCAAAGAAGCTGCGGGAGATGCCGCAACAGTAACTTTAACGGAGTCATCCGCTACGTGTGCATTACAATGCAACAATTTCAGAGACTATAAATCATTCGCCTTGACCGGGATTCGAACCCGGATCCCTCGATGTCCGGCCGAGTGCTTTAGCCTTAAAGTGCTTTAGCTTTAAATGACTATGTCTCGGTAGCTTAACTGGCTAAAGCACTCGACCAGATAGCGAGGGATCCGCGTTCGAATCCCGGTCAAGGCGAATGATTTTTACTCTCTGAAATTGTTGCATTACATAAAAAGAAATACTTGTACTTTTCCACAGATTTTATTAAATGGTACATAATTTTTATTATTTTGTTTTATCAGGTTTTATTAAATTGTACCATTTAGTGAAATCCGTGGAAAAGTACAAGTATTTCTTTTTAGCATGAATATTAAATACTTCCACGAAGTGAAGCCTGAAACAATAGAACATTTGGTCCATATTTAAGTACAAATACCTTCATATAAATTCAAATATTGTATTTATATATATTCAGAATATATATTTATTAAATACCTATGTAAAATTGTATTTATTATAGTAAACATCAACCAAAATTTGAGAGAAAAATAATAAAAATAATTGGCGCAAAATTAAAGCCAAGATACTACTCATTACAATTATCTATCATACTTACCCTTAATTTAAACTATTTTTTTAAACGTTTGTGTTTAATACGAATCCTACTGCCTTATGACTCTTACAAAATTCCAATTCAAAATATAAATTAAAGGCAATTATAATCAAGCAACGAAATGTCAACGCTCGACGTGAGATTTTAATCTGAGAATATTTGGGCTACCTGCTAGTGTACTAATCACTAACCCAGGCAACTCTGCTCTCCGCTATCTTGAATACCACAGAGCAACAACTGAGGTCTAAAAATGATATCCATCGTCGATTCGTGAGAAATATCAAGCAAGATAATGCCGCTTTATTTCAGAAAATCATTCGAAAAACGATACAGGGATATCCTTCTGAGGATCTGGAGGGGGGAGGCGAAGGCAAAGGCGAGCCGTAAAGAGCCTTCCGGGGGGGTCGGGGGTGGTGGCTGCCCCAATTCCTCACGCTCCTCCAACACCAAAGTGCACAAATAGAAAGGATATTCCGGGAGAGAGAGACGTGGGTGGCGGGGGTTAGTGGGGTGAGGGGGAAGGGGGTTGCCGGGGTTGGAGGGCGTAGGGCGTCGGGGGAATAAGGGTTTTGAGAAAGGGGGCCCCGGGAGGGAGGGAAGGTCGGGGTGGGGGGGGTCAAGGATTCAAAGGTGGGGGGTGGAACGGGGGTGGGAGGTTGAATGGGGTTCTTGTAAGCTTCCAAAAGGAACTTTTGCGCCGCCTTTGCTTTCCTTTTCTTTTCCCTCCCCCTCTCCCTCCCGGCGTGCATTTTTTCCCCCATCCCTTTCGTTCCCTCTCTGGTTTTCCTGGGGTACGTGATCGCAGGCGTGTGTTTGTGTGTGTGCGTGGGGCTGTGCGTGAGCTCGCTTGCGTCCGTGGGTAGTCTTCGGGTGGAGAGGGAGTGAGGGAGGGGAAGGAAGTGCGTGGGGGGAGTGGAGACAACGTGGTGGAGGGGGACATGGGGGTTGCGAGGAAGGAGATCGGGAGGGAGGAAGGTGGGAAAGGGTTTCCGGGGTCGCCCGGGTTATCCGGGTGACCCGGAGAAAAGGCGGGGTTGGCGAGGAGGGCGTTGGTGGTGTTGGGGGGGTGGGGGTGGAGATGGAGCTCTGAAGGGGTGAGGGGAGGAAGGAGGACGAGGGAGTGGGTGTGTGTTTGCAGGCGTGGATGGGAAGCCAAGCAATAAATCGGTGAGATCACACTCGGTTGACCAAAGATGCGATCTTCGGGGGTGGGGGTGGGGGGAAGGAGGGGGTGAGGAGCGGGCGTTGGGGATGGGAGGGGCGAGATGGAGGGGGTTGGGGGAGGGTGAGTGGGGGCGAGTAGGCGGCGGGTGACGCAGGGGTGGTCGTGGGGCGGAGGGGGGGTGGACGGGAAGGAAGTAGAGAGGATGGAGAGGCGAGCGCTTTCCTTTCGAAACCATCAACGCAGATTAAGAATCGTTCGCCGAGGAGGCCTTGGCGTGATTCACTCGCATGACAAGACTCGCACCAGGATTATCATTATCAAATTTTGAGTTGAATGCGACATGGACGTTTAACTAGGGATTCACAAAAGCGGCAACCGCATTATCGTAATTTTAGTTGTAAACTCACCGGGACGGGAAGAAAATAGCAGGCGGGGTGTAAGCATGTGGCATTTGATATTTCCTTAAAGAAATGTATGAACACGCGATTGAGTGGATTTCTTCTACGAGAGAGAGAAAGAGAGGTTGCGTATTACGCTAGTCACCCCCTGCCGCAATTTATCTTCGCGGAGATCTTGAATTCGAAAAATTAATCTACTCTACTTCCTTATTGCTATGGTTCCCAATGGGGTTGTTGACTGACTGTACAATAATTACTATTAAGGACATTGAAATTGGCACGCAACACATATTATGGGGAAGCATTTGGTAATTTCATGTTAACATAGATTTTCCAAATTGAGAGCTGAGTTTTAATGTATTTATTTGGGTACTAATTCTACACTTGAGGTTTATTCTCAAAGTTGCGATGGAGGAGAATATTTCTATCGTCTAATCTCAATTAGAGATCTTAAAATATGGCAATTAAAGTAAATCTAAGGAAACTTTTCACTTGTAAATATAATATTGGGAGAACAGTAACCTAGATAACCATGTGAGTACAAAAATATGAAGTTTTTTAAGTTCAATTGAAAACTTTAAGATGTAAAGATCAAGAAGCTTAAGAAAATGAAGATTAAGATCATAAAAACAAGAGATGATTTTTTCATATCGTTATATCTTCATTACCTTTTATTTTAAGCTATTAAGAGCTGCACTGATTTATAAAAACAATAAGATAAAAAGTTCATTAACTTTTATATTAATTTTACGTCAAGACTGTACAAGGTATACAACTGATAAATCACGCTAAGATTAAATAAAATGCATTGAAGGATAAGTATTGAGAATAATAGACTTAACACCACGCATTTGGGAATCAAACAAAGAAAGTAATTTGAACAACTGTCCAAAAAACCGAGTATTTTATGCCATTTTCGGTTTCATAGTAGCAATCAATTTTTGCATGGCGTTTTTTGCATTGAGGCAAATCATCATTCATGCCAAATATTTTAATGAAGATACACAAGGCTATCGACGTAAATAAAAACTCCTGATGTACCCAGACAACGGATTAAAATAAAAACGAAGCTTCGTACCTTGGGTGTTTTTCGGTAGCGTAAATGAAGACGAAGTTTAATTAGAATGTGAAAACTCCAACTTAAACTCCCATCTGAGACATAGCATAATTTAAGGAATGTAGAATAATAAGCTTAATTTAACATCCCGTTCGGGTATTACTAAGAATCATTAACAGAAGCTCAGATTAGGGCAGAAGTTCTTTGGTTAAGGTCAGATTTAGTTTAGAAACTGCAGTTTACGCTTCGTGCAAAGGCAATAATGAGAACATTGAATGCACATTGAGATATTCGAGGCCTATTATTTTGCCGGGATTATTCTAATTTCAAATTACGCCATTTTTTTAGTATTTAAATGGTGCCGCTGTATATTTCACCAATTTGGGGAGGTGTGAGTTAGATTTGGGTAGACCGAATGATGGTTAAAATTTCTAACGTGTGTAAAAGTGCCTTAAAACAGTAGAAGTAAGAGGTGTGTCGCAAATTCACGGATAATATTTAAAATTAATATATATTTAGAAATATATTTAAATATAATAATCTGAATTAATTTTGAGACCTAAAAATATTCTCCAAAAAAACACAATATTTTTAATGGATTCAGTGATTTTTCAAACTACTCGAGTTCATGCTAAACAGTTAAATTGTATCAATTCAAGACAACGATTATAGCCAGTTTTTTTCAGATATTACAGGGATAAAGGTAAAATTAGTTAGTTGGATAGAGAATTGTAATAGACAGGGAATGAATTACTAAAATAACTGATTTAAGATACTAGCGGTAATAAATAAATACGATTGATCAAGAATGTTATACGGTACGTAGTGGAGATATTGACACTTTAAACGGGAAAAATGAGTATATATTGGAGGATTTTGAGAAAAGGGTTTGGAATATAGCAGCAGAGAAAGCTGGAGAAATGAGATAAACAAATCAAAAAGATGAACATGAAGAGATGAGGCAAATAAATGAAATTTGAAAAATATCAAGGGATATAAATGACGAGTATAATAAGATTTCAAGATGCTAAAGAAGTGAGTATTGGTATTCATTTGTGCAGAAGAAAGAGGAGAGATATTTCAAAGTATTCCATAGGGTATGGAATCAGCGCCTAGGATGAAAATTATGGAAAAATAAAAAGGGTAGTTATTCTGTGTCAAATAATGAATATTATTTTAAATGGGAATTTTGGAAGCCGCGAGACGGGTGCCGCTCAAAACCTACTACTGAACGATGGGTGGGTAGGAAAAGGTTTAGATAATTTCCTAATTAATCTTACCCCAATGAATGCTGATTTAAAAAAAACAATAGAACAACCTCATCAAAAACAAAAAAAATGTAACCCCTTAAATAAAAAATATGGTTTAAGAGAGCATACAATTTTTTTCCATAAGAGTGCCTTTAAATTTAATTAAATGTAAATTTAGTCAACGTTATAAACTCATTGGACATTTAGGGAACGCTTTATGGACGAGTTTATGCGGCAAATGTGACGAGCGTTCGCTGTTTCATTACTTATCCTTGCCCGGACACGGCTCTAATTAGGGTATAAATAGTATATCCCTATTTTGTCGTAACCTTCATTTTTTATCGCCAGGTCAAAGAAGTGGTACCTAAAAGTTCTTTCCATTTTCTTTTGATCCGAAACATGTTGTAAAATAATAACTAAAATTTCGGCAAAAAACATTTCATGTAGTAAATATCATTCAGCTTAGAAGTCATCACATGAATATTTATTTCCGGTAGATAAAAAGCTTGTTAGTTAAAAATGTAAGCACTTTTCAAAGGTTTTGAATGGACAAAACCACCAAATAAATATTTTGCGACCCCTACAAAACATCCCTCTTTATTTCTGTGTGCTTCCTTCCTCCCTTCATCCCGTCCAACATCCCTATCCTGTTCCTGCCCTTTCCTCGTTTGCCAAACATTCTCTCCTCTATTACACTTCAACATCACACTGCCGATCAATACGCCCCTCGTCCATTTTTCCTACCTCCATAGGATTTCTCCCAACAAGCCCCTCTCCTCGCCCACCATACTAAGTACCTCCTCATTTGTTTTCCTTTCGGTCCATTTCACCTTCTCCATTCTTCTCCACCCCCACATTTCAAATACCTCCAATCTACGTCAATCCTCCTGCTACAATGACCACGTTTTCCGCGCCGTACATAGCCACGCTCCATATCAGAGTTTTTACGAGACTTTTCTCAACCTCCCTACTCAACGTCCCCGTCACCAACCCCCTCCTTCTTGAGAAAGCCTCCTTGCCTATCGCAATTCTTTTCCTTACGTCCCTACTACTTTGACCGTATTGGTCCAAAACACTTCCGAGATATTTAAACTGTTCCACCTGCTCTATTTTTTCCCCTCCTATTTTAATGTTTACCTTAGCCTTTTTCTTTCTGGAAAATTGCATAACCTTTGTTATATTAATATTGATTCTCATCCCATATCTATCGCACTGAACCTCCAATTCACTCAGCAATGTTTGCAACCCCTTGGCTGACTGAACAACTAATGCTTGGTCATCAGCAAACCTAACCGATTTTGCCAATTCCCCTCCGATTTTCATTCCTACGTCCAGTTTTTTCCCATGCCTCTTTAATCATTTCCTCTACATATACGTTGAACAGCACCGGTGAGAATGGGCAACCCTGCCTTATACCTCTTCCTAACACTGCCCAGCCGGACTCTCCGCTCCCCATTCGTACCTGAGCAGTATGAGACATGTACAGGTTGACGATCAGTCTCCTGTCCCTCCAATCCATTCCTATTTTCTGTAATACTATATACTCAGCAGTTTTGCCCACTTCACTCTTTCACACGCCTTTTCGGAATCTACGAAACAGGAAAATAGGTCCTCATTGTATTCTATATTCCTTTCAGTTAGTGGTCTCATTACTGCTATGGCATCAAGCGTACCTCTCTCCTTCCTAAATCCAAACTGATCATTCCCTAAGTAATCATTTGCCTTACTCTCTATGCTTTTGTTGATGATCCCGATAACCACTTTAGTTGCGTGGGAAATTCAAATTATTGTTCTGTAGTCCTCACATGATGTAGCCATTATCTTTTTCGGAATAGGAACTAAGACTGATATTACCAAATCTTCTGGACAGAAATTTCTCATAGATGCTACTTATATACGATATGCGGAATTAGGAACAGAACTCCTGTTACTCCTGTACTTATTGTGCACGTTGGTGGGTTTTTCAAGAAAGTGACTTTATATATATATATATATATATATATATATATATATATATACTATATATATATTTACTATACTAATATACATCTGTGGGTGTGTTTTAACGAATGCTATATTGCCAATTCATCCCATTATATAAGGTAATAAACGTTTATGCATTTATTTAACAGATTGGGAAACCCTTTATACGTAACTCCCGTCCAAAAATAATTACCTCGGGATTATGCAACAGAGGAACCAGGATTATTTGCTCACCTAGTGCTTAGCGGAGGTAATGTAGGCTCGCTTGCGCTGAATGGAAATCTGAACCGCCGAATCGAAATGAATTCTCAATAATGCAACCATTTCAGAGAGTAAAAATCATTCGCCTTGACCGGGATTCGAACCCGGATCCCTCGATATCCGATTTATTAACATCGTGGACTGTGGCGCATCGCGCACGACTACGAATGCCTGTGACATTGTATGTACGGTATTTTGTCATAACATCTTGTTCCTTTAAAGCCCCCAAAATTTCAGAGTGTAAGAGGACGTCTCGGTAGCTTAATTGGTTAAAGCACTCGGCCGGATATCGAGGGATCCGGGTTCGAATCCCGGTCAAGGCGAAAGATTTTTACTCTCTGAAATGGTTGCATTATAATGCACACATAGCGGGTGACTCCGTTAAAGTTACTGTTACAGTTTCTTGAATTCTCAATCCTAATCCGAAATCAGATCGATCTCCAACCTTTCGTCGGGGACCAAATGCGATCACCACATACGCGGAGAAGCAGCAGGTAATTATCTAGCGTCGCTAGATTCTAATTCTTCGCGGGGATATCCATTCGGTGTGGCTTTCGGAACTTTCTTCATCTACCACCGCACAATACTCTCTTTAAGCTCCGTAAGGGCATGGATATGGTGATGGATGAGTGCTAGGGTACCAACCATTCATGCATAAATAAATATGCACTGATGCATATGCATATTTATGTATATTTACGCATTTTCACATTCTGACGGACATTAATACGCATTTTCACATGCTGACGTACATGCACACTTACGTGCATGCAAGCCTATTTAAACTATACGATAATGGGAGTATTCGAGTAAATGCGAACGACACTTAAAAATGAGGTATTTGAATAAAATATATTACACAATGCTCCCACCCGTACACCTACCTACTCAGTAGGCACACCACGGAGAGAGTAGGGAGAAAAATGATAGTGGTTGGGTGTGTGTGGGATACGGGGAGGAGGGTAGGGGAACGAAAGAAAAGGGACGGAGGGAATATTGTTTTTGAGAGAGAAAGAATCTGGTGAAGGGAGACAAAAAAATATTAATGATGACAAAAGAAAGAACGCACCGAAGGACATTGATTCGCCGCTCTGTCGCGAGCATGACTCCTCGGACCCTTCGAAAGGGGGAGGGTGAAGGAGACTCCAAAAACTCTTTTCTTCACCGAGGCGTCTCCTTTTCTTTTCTCTTCCCCGGGGGCGTCGTAATTTACCCTCCCCATCGTCGAGTAAATTTCTGCGGAGTCAGCGGAAAGAAGGGCGAGAGAGACTGGGAGAGAGAGAAAGAGAGAAATCCCCTCGCGTCCGACCTCGAGGGAGAGGGCGAAGTGGTGCGCCTTGTTAGGCATTCCGCGTGGGATCTGCGCGGACACGCGCGTGCTCTTGCGTGCCTCGTCGGCGAGGGAGTGAAAGCGTTTGGGAGTGATAGCGCACGTGAGGTGACGCCGGATGGTGCCCGGAGGAGAGGAAGAGGGCGAGGCGGGGACGGAAGTGCGGTGGAAGGAAAACGCCGAGGGAGGAGGAAAGTGTAGGGGGTAATACGAACGGCTTTATTCGGCAGAATACGTGGAGGTCCTGTGCTGGTTGACCCTCTTCAACATAATTACAAGTAAAATAAAAAAAAATTTCTTGGTTGTGATAACACAAGAGGAAAGACCATAGAAAAGGGACATGAATGCCCATGATTCAAGGGGAGTGCGTGCTCACACGATAACTGAGAATGAAGGATCAGCGAATTCTGAAGACGCATTTGCCGATATGACACTCAGCTAGATGGAAGCTCGGAACCGAAGGAACTATGTTTTGTTTGATTTACTGAGGGATGGCGGGGATAGGAATGCAGGAGGGATGATGCAAAGATGTAAATCTTTTTACGGCTTGAAGAGCTAGAGAGCTTATCAAATCCCTTTTGGCGACGAGGATACCTTCTTCATATTACGCGAAATTACACTCGAGGAATAGCCGCATGTATATTTAATTGATAATTATAATTGGTTAGTTAGAGATGGAACACGAACCTTGCAATCGTTAATTCGCACGCAATTGGCACCGCATTCACAGTGATCTGTTTTATTAATACTATACAGATATACAGTTACTAATCACCATTCCATTTCGACAGTTTATTCGAATCAAGTACATGGATTTCTCATTTACATTTTTTATTTCACGATCAGGAAAAACTCCAAAACTGAGATAATGGAGAGGGGGATCTATATGAAAAGGACACCAAATGGTCTTCAAAACTCCCTTTACACTTTGTTTATTCAAAGAAGGAATACGGTCAAAATGTAATAACTTGATGACGAATATATTTGAAACGCATTTTGGAGACATACAAGTAAAGGAAGTGAAATGGATTTCATTTCTTTGCCACATTAATCAAAATAGTGGTGTCATCTGTGGCTTTTGCGAGGAAATAAATTAAAAGTTGGATAGAAAGAATTTTTTTTTTAATTCCCATCAATTTGAAAACCAAAGCTTTTTAGTTTGATCTCAGAATAAACGAATTGTTAAATTGAAAGGCAGGATCAAGGATCTTCCACATTAGCTGATGACAGATGATACAAAAAGATTCGGTGCTTAAAAGAGACCAGATTGATATCCAGGTAGTGAATTCCTGAGAATTGAACCACAAAATTCGTTCCCATGCCTTTTGAAAGTATTTCGTTAATAGATTTCTCTAATAGAAACCGCTAAAATATTACTGAACATAATCCTCGGGAATTTGGTCAGTTTTCTGGCATTGCTTATTTTGCAACTGATATTTTTAGAAGTTGTAAGTCCCTAAGATACAATTCATTTCCTCATCTTGAATAAGTATTATCCACTAAATCCCTCAAAACCTAGATTATACGTACAGAGGTACTGATTGAAAGCGCCTACAGATCTAATGATTAAGACTTTGAGGGACATTTTTTGAACCTATTAAACGACAATGAATGGCTTCACGATAGTACAGCGACAAACTATTTGCATGTAAAATGACGCCTTAGCTAAACAAATGCGTCTATGCTTCGACTTGAAAATATATGCCTATTTCCGAGTAAAGAAATAAAATTTGTGTAATAGCTGAGGATATAGTCATTCTTATATACTTAAACCAGGTTTCTCAGTATTCAAACATTATATTTTAAATCGGAATCACGATAATGATACTACTTTAACCTGTACCTTAATTAAAATAACAAAATTTAGAAGGTAAAAAAAGTGTGAAGTGAAGATCTGCACTTCGATCAAAGACCACGTATACGAGTCGCTCGAGATACCGGCAAACATTTAATGGAGATTTTGACTGTTATTCAGGGAATATGAGTTGAATGAAATATTTGAAATACTTCAGTTTTGTAACTCGTGAATAGGGCAGAGAAGTTGAAGATAGAGGCGTAATGAAATTTAAGGCAAAATTTCTGTTAAAATGTTTCTTGTGGAAGATACGAGTCTACTATGCTTTAACAACAATATCACGGATTGAATTAAATTTTAAAAAAGTCCTTTTTAAGGGAGTAAACAAACAAGACAAAGAGTTTTAATGCATCATTTCATTTTTCCATTCCCAAAGCGATTGTAGATTTCTCCCAGTTCACGTCTTGTAGTTTTGGTAGCATGCTGCTTAAGTGATTGGCGTCGAGTTTGAAAGAAAGCGATGCAAGAAGTTTGGAATTTTAGAGAGAAAAATAATACTTACGAACGTGTAATATCACCAACAACGATCCCCCATTCATTTTGAATTAATGTAATGTGAGAATACGTTACTATTGCGATTGACACATGTGAAATACTATACACATCATTATCGAATGGCTATGCCTATTTCATGGACAAAGAACCGTTAAAATGTACTCTCATACCACTGAATGTATTTCAAATACAATTGAAACTAATCAAACAAAATGCCAAAACAATTCAGAATGAAATCTAGACATATTACTTTATTCAATGTTAAATAAGGGGGTTAACAATAATATTAATGGAATGTGTAAGCTGTGACAGAGTGATATGTAAGAAAGTTTGAAAAATAATTCATTCTCAATCACAAAAAAAGCAATAAGTGAATCCTGGATACATTCCAGGCCCGACAACATAAAACTTTTGACAAATTGCGAATTTCGTGATGAAAAACATAAACACCACCTATGTGATACGAAAAATATAAATTGACCACATGACAGAGAGTAGAAGTACGTTAATAATGCACTTATGACACCGTGATTCATACATTACTTACGTTTGCATACATTAACCATGTCGCTGAATAAAATAAACCTGACAAAAATATGATTCGAATAAACTCCTACTCACAAAACATCCACTCTTAAAAGCATTCGCTCCTTTAAATCCCATGCTCAAGCGAAAATAGCAATTTTAAACGTTTGCTCGTGAAAAAGGCTCATATTACCCTTTCCATAAACACCTTCAAAAAAGCCTCGAAGACTGGGCACCCGAATAGTAAATGTGCGCACTCCATGCAATGTGGGTAAAGTTTAGTTGTGGTGGGGAGAGGATTTTAGATTTCAGCACTGAGGCTGCGGATAGTGGCGGGAAGTAGTAATTTTTTTCCCCCGCAGGGCAATTGCGCAATCGGGGATGTTGGCTCTTGGTACCCCACGCCTCTCGCTGCACCAACCCTTTCCCCTTTCGAATGAAAGTAAAGGGTAAAGGTTTGATGGGAGGGAGCAGTAAAGACAGGGAAGGAAGGGACGCCTGAGAGCTAGAGTGGCGAAAACTTTTGCTTCATTTTTTTTTTCGAGGATGTGGTGTGGAGGGGAACAAGTAGGAGAAGGGAATTGGCGGGGGCTCAATGGAATCGCTAGAAGTGGTGCACGCAACCCGCCTTGCAGCGGAGTGTTCCGAGGAGTCGAGGCACGGCGGCGCGGAGACTATTGGCTCAAATATTTTTAATTTACTCCGCCAATCAGCGCTGGCTTTTGAAAATATGTGATCCCGCGATAAAGTCTTTCGAAAGGCACGTCGAAGGGATAAATTGATAATTAATAGCACCATCATTGTTACCATTACTTTTCTAAGGGCATAAATACTCCCCCTAGGCCGCGTTCCAACCACAACCGTGATTACGCAGTAGCGTACACACACGTAAAATCCAACTATACAATGGCATGATGCTCGTGTTTGATACGAATTTACCGTAACGTGTAGGTGATGAATTATGCAATGTGAGACAATTCCAACATGTAATGAGCGTATAATAAAAAAGTCCTGTGTACTACGATTCACACTCCCGGTATATTTTCTCTCTAATATGCATGTATATATGATTTAATTTTCCTGCTTTAACCGTAGTGCTGTAAATCGATGATAAGCTGATACCATGTAAATCTGAGAAGTGGGAACGGAAGCACGGCTGCCTAGATATTAAACAATATTTTTTCTCTTGCATAAAAAAAAATTTCGGGACCTGACAGATTTGAATTTCCATAAACAGCTATTTCAACTGGAAATGAATTGCCTTTAGTTTCATCAAAGCTATTTAATTTGCCATCGAAAAAAATTGGGTTTAACAGAATAAATTAAATGAATTCATATCTGCGCTGAATTAAGAACCCATTTGGAGAGAATCACGGTTAATTTAATATTTTATACACCCAACATTAATACAATCATATGGAAACTGTCATTTTGTATATTTCAATATCGTTTAATTGGATCTATATAAATTATAATTTATTTACTGATGATTAATATGACTAAAGTTTAAACAAAATGATGAAAACTTTGTAATAATAGACTCAAAAGACAGTTGGTAAATTATTTCTTCAGAAAAGGGGTACATTAGTCTAAACAGTGTCCACTGTACACTGTTATTTTCAGCAAGAATATTCCGTTACCCTAAAGACAGGGATAAAAGTTAACAAAATAACACAATTGGTAAAAAACCATACCTTAATACTATCTGATACTAGTATCCCTGTACAGAGACGTCCATTTATTGAAACTGCGTTCGGTAGAATATTTAATTCTAAGGAAATGCATCATAACTTTTAAAACTTTCTGACCCTTCGAAAACGTTAGGCCAAAAACATAGACGATTATACCATATTTGCCTTTTTTGTCTGAAACACGGTTTCGACATCTGGGCGTCAATTTTAGAGGTAAAATACATCGCACGAGCTGATTTCCCCCGTGTATTTTAAACTTGACGACGACGCAAAGGCACATTAAAATTGAGCGTACAACGTTATAAAGTTAGTGCTTTTTGAATTATCGAAGTACTCCACCAAGTAAATGGAAGTCTGAGAGCAAAAATTAAATCCTCTGACGCTAAATCCAGCGCTGAAAGTGCTAACGTGGCGACAGCGACCACATCGCGCCTGGGCTCGGCACGTATGATTTTGCTTCACCACTCCTAGCCTATCCCTCTTCCTCTCTCTCTCTCACAAAGTACTCCCGCCCATATTTATATATACTTACACGCACATACACCCTGATGCCCCCTCGCAAAGCGCCTCGAATCCACACAACCTCGCCCTTCAACAAAAATTCCGAAAACCTCCCCTCAACCCTCTCTTCCTTTCTAGCCCTCCTTCCCTCCGTTATAAGCCCCTCCCCCTTCCCCCATGGTTCGCGTGGTTTCCAAGAATCACGCAAGGGCACAAGCGAGAGCATGCAGGGCACGGCTGGCGATTGGGGAGAGTCAGTCGGGGGGGTTGGGCGACGCGGGGGGGGGAGGAGGGAGGTGCGAGAGTCGGAGGTATTGCCGTTGGAGGAGTGCGAGCAGAGATGGGATGAAACGCTAGGGGGAGAGGAGGAACGAGAGTTCAGAAAGAAAGTGGCGAGGGCACGGTAGGGGAGATAAGCGGGCGAAAACTTTGTCGGGGCTAAATGGGAAGTCTTGCGGTCTCCAAATCATGTTTCATTCCTGTTTTGGAGGCCATGACATCGGAATTCAAGAAACTGCGTAGTTGACGCAAGCATGCGAGATCCCCGATGAGGGCTGCGGGGAAAGAAAACCACTACGTAGTCACGCATACTTATGAAAATACCACTATGGGCACATTAAGGGAGAGTAACGTACCGTTTATGGGAAAGAAAAAGTGAGGGACTTAAGGCGAGTGATTGAGTGGTTCTTCGGAGTTTTTGTGATACCGTGAATGTGAAAAATGAATTAAAAGAAATTCACTGGAGGAATGATTTAATACTGTAGTGAACGTCGTGGCATACTTAACAAAAATATGACAATAGGAATTGGCTAAAATAAATAACGTTCTTCGATTTAAATGTTCACATTCGAGTCCGAAAAATTAAAAATCTAGTACGAAAAAGAGTTGAGGCAAAATTATGTTGTAAATTTTCCACCTGATTATACGGAATATCAATAAATCAATGCGTAAAATAAAGGTTTCATCTTCCAGGCCCACATTATCCAACGATTTGTAAGAATGCCCAAATATAATCACTGGATGCGATCCTAGGGAGAGAGGGAGACAAAGAGTTTGCAGACGGAGTTCCACACGCTCCGTAGAATTGAGGGAGAGACCTCCATAACAAGGTGACGTGAGGGAAAGTTTGATCCGGGCGAAATAGAGACGATATAATCGAGCCCGGCTATTTCTTTTTGATCAAACCCACCCTCAACACTATAACAAGGAGGGGCACAATGGGATGATTTCACATAAAAATAAGAGCAAAGGGAGGGAGGATGTCAAACGTGAGGGGCAGAAGAAAGAAAGGGGTTTAAGGGCGATGAGAGTTTGGAGAAGCGGAGGAGGAGGATGGACAGAAGAAAGAGACGGAGAGAGAGACTCCTGGGAAAGGAAATGAGAGGGTCGGAGGAGTTGGGTGAGGGGATGAGGGGGAGGTGGGGGTAAGGGAGGGAAAATCTTTTCCCAGAAGCCTCAACTGCCGACACTAAAGCAACTCCCGGGAGCTCCCGCTTCCTCCAAAGGAGAAGCAGGGAGTGGTCGGGGAAGGAAATGGGATTCCGGGAGATGGCTGCCGGGGTGAGTGGATGAGGAGGGAAAATGGGGTGGGGTCGTCGAGGAGTTAAAAATACGTGAGAGGAAGAGGGAAGTTGAGGGAGAGTAGGAGACCCGCAATCTCTCTCTCTCTCTCTATCCAAACAACTTCTCGCTCTGTTGTTTCCTTTTACTCTTTTATTTGTTTTGTTTTTTTTAATTGCGCTCCTCTCATTATATCCACACGATAGGAGGCGACGAGGCGTGATCGGGCATTGCTTTTGTTCGCCAATGAGTTCGGACCAGCGAATTCACGCAACTAAACGCGAATTGCACTCCAATCGTCCATTTCGTGCTCTTTTCAATGCAAAAAAATGCGAGCATTAATTCCTTGTCCATTGGCAATCGTTTTGGATTCTCTCCTCCTGAAATGGAGTTAATTATCTTGTCGGTGACCCTCTGCCAACCTTGGACTTAAGGTTTACCCTGATTGTGCCCTAATTATTTTAAACTAAATGCGTCTTTAGATTTCTTAGAAACAAGCATTGCAGATTAAATGGGAAGGTGCGATCTGCTCAATTGAAGCGAAGAAATTAAATTTTGGTGTGCAAACATGCATATGCTTAGGACCAGATTGTTAATTAAAAGTCCGGCTCGAATTTTTTTTCTTTTTTGAAACAGTGATTTTGAACTTGATGATACTTGTATGTGCAAAGCACTACCCTAACGCTAAAGATCATTGAAAAATAATCGAATTGATCAAATCAGCGAAAAGTACATTATCAAAAGGATATTTTTCCTTTAAATCGAAAAATGGATTCATAAAATTTACCTTTACTTACATAATTTTCATTTTGATTGTATGAATGAAAAACACCTTTCGTATGATATTATATCCACGTACTTATTTTTGCTGGCTTCACTCCGACTGTGTCATTTCACTTTAAAGAGGCTCTAGGCTACCAAATTTGTCCAAGTTATTGGCAAAATAATTATAAAGCAAGAGTTCATTTTGTCTCTTTTATTACAGCAATACGGATGGATTATTACCCAGATTAAAGACATTTTTTTCACCGTTGGGTATACAGTTTCTTGTACCGTACTGTGGTAGACGATATGAAACGGTCCTCTACCATAGTGTCATAAAGTTACCTTAGATAAGATCCGAAAACATCAAGATCTCATTTATAGCTGAAGCACAGGTGTAGGGAGAGTATTTACGAGTCAAAGTTTAAGAGTATTGACACTAAAGTAACAGTACCCCTAACCAGATATTTTAAATAGAAGACTGTTACGACTTAAAATTATGTTTTAAAGTCGATTTTAAAGTTATTCAAACGCACCCCATCGACTTTCCCCATATAGACCTCACCCCTTTGTTCAACTGAAAAATTAAAGTGTCAGAGAGTTCGGGATAGTCCTAAACGGAGAAGACACCGAGGGCATCAATATCCAGGAGAGTTTTCCACAGTGAGGCTGAAACTCTCATGTGGCCACAGCAAGAAAACGCTCTGCGTCATATTGCGAGAAAAAAGAAGGGTGGGGGAGGATGGGATAAGAAAAGGGTTAGAGAGCGAAGGAAACCGAGAGAGAGAGAAAGGGGCGGTGTGGGTGTGTAAGAGAAGGAAGTGGGCGGTTTCGGGGAGAGAGGGGGGAACAAAGGGGAGTAAAGGGGTCGGAGAGAGGAAAGGGATGGGAGGGAGAGAGAGACGAGACGGGAAAGGAGAGATGGGGTGGGGAGAGCGGCATCTTCCTTGAGGAAGAGCACATTAGCGGCGCGTAAGCGGACCTCCCCGCCCACCCACTCCCGAACTGCCCTCGGCGAAACCCCCAGAGGCTCTTAGCGCCTCCGTGTGACGTGTTCTCTCCGGGAAAGAGACACTCTGTAGTGCCTCTCCTCCGAAACCTCCCTTGCCTTTCTCCCTCCACCCTCTCCTTCCCAGTCCCTCTCCGCTCTCGTACCTTCTCTCACTACCAAACTCAACTCCACAGCCAGCCCACACGTCCCTTTTAGTGCCCGGTCTCTCTCCTTCTCCCCTTTCCTAGACTCAGGGAAGAAACAGGACGCTAACGAATAGCGCCCAATCACGGATGGAATCGCACTCTCAGACGGGCGAGATTTTATTCAAGAAGGTCGGTTTTTATTCCTGAGGAGACGTCTTGGCTCCTCTTAACGATTTCAGGACGAGGTTGGTCGAAATTCTATCCACTGTAGGCCGATCAATGGACGGAGACCAACAATAAATGCACCATTGCGTGAGAATGTTAACGAAGGACAGGTATTTACATTTGCCATAACAAAGTGCTGAAAATAAAATACGATATATCTCATCATCTCCACGGGTTATCAATTCGAGCATTGGCTTGCAGTTATGTTCCTTGTCAATCTCCTCATTAAATCATGGCTAGTTATACAAACATTTTTAATTTATTGTTTCTCATTGCTAACCCTTGGTCCGTCTATTTTGTCAGGCAGTCATCTCCTCTGTTTCCTTCGCCTATAATCTTCAATTTTCTATCGTGGTTCAGGATGTGTCCAATAAAAGACTAGACCTATCTAGCATATCTTTATATTCATGTTCGTGTGCGAGAAATTTAATATGCCTCTCATATGATGCAATTCAATGTGCCACCAGTAGCCTCAAGCAAAATAATTCAAATCACAAAACGAGAAAATCGAGTAAATAACTAATGATATAACGCAATTTTAATCTGAAAATGTTTACTCTTTTTGAGGAAAAGGATGAAATTACTTTAATTCCTCCTACATTTTATGAGCGCACACACAAAAGTTTCACTTTCATAAGGATTAAAACCAGTTGTTCGCATTCAACGATGGCGATCATTTAACCTGGTTCCCTTCTTTCATGAAATTCTTAAAGTATTTACTGAAGAAATTTTAATCTCATGCAAGTTTCTGGATTGATTTGCTCAGTCTTTATGGGGTAGAATGAGAGTACTTGGCCTTGCAAATAAAAGGGATCATTCCTACATTGCGTGCTCCGCTTGCTTAATGCTTCAAGGAAAATGGAGGGGTCGCTGCAATACAGGGGATTGCTTTCCACTTATCAGGAGAGGAAGTGGGAAGGAGGGAAAGGCATATGAGAAAGTAAGAGAGAAAGGATAAGGAGGTCAGAGAGTTCGTGATCAGTGTTTATGGGTAGGAGGATTGGGAAGTGTACCGCGTTCAATTGCTGGCGTGGTACATGAAAAAAAAACCTTTTACCAATGGAGGGCCATCTCTTGAAATCAGGGAGAGAAATGTGGAGGTGAACCTGGGTCGGGAAAAAAAACGAAGGGCAGAATGATGGCTTACTTCATTAATGGGGTTGGGAGAGCATTAAAAAATAAGGAAACCTAAAATAAGACTTCAAGTATCACTAAGGGTACACGTTTATGCGTTGAAAATGGAGGTATTCAGTTTTATCGATGACTTCGATTCAAGAAAACTACTTGAATACTTAAAGTTATATCAGTAATGACAAACTACGCATTTTAACTCTTCTTAATTGTTGGGAAACGCAATAAAACTGACATGTATGTACGTGTGTGTCAATGTAAGTGTATATACAAGTGTGTGTGTGTATAAACGGTAAATTTGCCCTTTCGGTTTAACAGGATTGAGTAAGTTGGACACCAAAATAAATTATCTGTGCCTGTTGTAATGAACGCAATTTAGATTGAAAACATTTCGAATTGCCTCAGGCATAAGCCACCGTTAACGAAAAGTGATCTGGATAACGGAAAACACCCGCACACCCAAATGGCGGATAATTAATTTTATGCTAAAGAGGACCACGAGATAGGTCTCTGATGAAGGTTTATCATTAGGTTAGAACATTTTATGCCGTCCTATGAATGTGACCTATATCCATACAATCTCAACTTTCCGATCATCTCAATTCGGAGATAAAGAGAAACTCTTTGGTGTTTCCTCGTCTACCCTGTCTTTTCCCCTTCCTTCATTCCCACTTCTTTCATTCTGCCTCGTGATTTTCTTCATCCATTTTTCCTTTACTCTGAAGTCCTCCTTCCAAATCCCTCCCCCCACTTCCTCGAAGTCCCAATCTGACCTCATCACCCGAACCACCCGTCTTGAAGAAATACGTTCGCCCTGAAAATTGCAGCCAAATCAAATCGTCCCCTTCCCATATCCTCCGCTAGATGGGGTCCAGATTGCAGTCGGAGCCACCTATTCCCTCACTCTCCTCCCCAATATCCTCCACCCTTCCTCACCCCCCCACCTACTCCATCACTTCCACCGCGGACTTCACTTGTCCCTTCTCCTGCAGCACTCTCAAACGTTACTTCGAGAAAATATGAGGCAAATATATGTATAGATGAATATCTCTAATTTTAGTGAGAGGTCAGTTTGAAGATTTATTCTTGCCTCTACGACAGGACCGAGGGTTTCCTACACGATTCCTTTGGAGGCCAGAAATTATGATAGAGGTATATATTAAACTGGAACTAAAAATGAGCATGAGAAAGCATTTCTACATCCATTAAAACATTCTACTAAATCACGTCGGAAATAATTTATCAGGAAATTACCATTATTTTTGTAAAAATTGTATTTAAATTTTAACATTATACTGGAAATCCTTATGGAAATTCCATGATTGACTGGTTCCGAGTTATTTACAATTATTAGTTTTTAAATCATTAAATTATACTCCAGATTATGACTCTATATGTTCAAGTAACCAATAAAGTAGAGAGTATTTTTATAAAATACTATATAGAAATGATGATGAATGCAATTTTATAATCCTTCGTTGGTTACTCATTTTCCAAAAACGATAGTTTCATAGTGAATGCAAATGATTGTTTCAATGTTTATGCGACGTACTTACGGAAAACCTTAGCCCTAAGTCTTGACACAATCCTATCTTGCTACGTGTTATGCATATATATATATATATATATATGCATAACACGTTATTTATGCATATATATATATATATATGCATAACAAAAGTAAATAACGGGGAAAAAAATCAATAATTCGTAATGCCTTACAAAAGTAACACAGAATGCATAAATACACTATCAGATACTTATTTTCTAGGCTGTGTATATGCATATTTAAAATAGTTCATGAAAGCACTAGAATAACGAAAGGATTTGATGGTGAATCCTTACTAAAAGTCCCAATGCAGGACAGCATTGAAATAGGGAAGGAGGCGTGAGACTTATGGGTGGGGGATGCGGGGAATGAGATCACGCCACCTTCCACTCGTAGAACTGTTAGGACGTCCCTGGATAGAGAAGGCATGATGGAAGGGGCGTGGGAGAGGTCAGAGGATACCGGATAGGGTTGGGGTCATGGGGAAGGTGGAAGGATGTGGGGGACGACGTGATAGAGCACCCCTCAACTCTTCCATTTCCGCCAAGGACGTCCGCACACGTCAATCCCCGAGAATATGTAACCGGTTCGTTTTCCGCATAACCCAAACAATATTCCGGCTCACGGCATTGCGGGTGAGGAACGAAACACAGCACGGGAAAACCGCCTGTCCTCCCTTCTCCTCCCCTTTCCCGTACCAAATCCCTCCCTTCGCCCCTTCCCCCGGCCTTATATTTGAGCAAGTTTGGAACGGTGTACTCACTGGAGTACACAGAATATGGCGTGAACGCCAGTAGCACTCTTTACGAGATCGAAGCGGTGGAAAAGGATGGGGGACCGTCCGTGGAAGCAAGCAATTCTCTTATGTTTTATCAACAGTGGGGAGGGAGAGGTATTGAAGTGTGTAAGGGGGTAGGGTAAGTGCCTTTCACGAAAAATTGTATTCAAATCTCGACGGGATTTCCATCTGCTTGGAAAGGTTACAACGTCTCTCGAAGCAAGAAAGGGTGCATTTCTCTATTTTATGGGAAAAATATATTTTTACCGGTTACCTTCCCTAAAAAAATGAGTTTACATTCACATGTTAATTCTCCTTTAATACAAAGAAAATATTTTGGTCTGGTGAGTTCGATTAGGAAATTTTAATTTATATAGATTCTGGAGACCGCGTTAGAAGTAATCTTGGAGATGCCTTCAAGAGAAGCAGCCCATTTCTGCGAGTATTTTTTTAAGGTGAAATATGTAACCTGCCCGGGAAAATTAGGATTATTACATTTACCCTCACACGACAAATATGAACAGAATTTTGATAACGGATCACTATTCTGATTATAAAAGGCAATTGATGTTTACCCTTAGTATGTCATAGTCAAATAGTGTTTGTCAGCAGAATTAAATATCTAACCATAGTTCAAATTAATGTTTATTACGTGTTTCCAGTGATCAAACATCGAATATTTTTTAGAAGTTGATTTGGGAGGCACAGTTGAATTATCATCTTTTAATCCATTTCATGTCATTTTTCTCATATTCCGTTAAAATATGGAGATTCGTTGAGGAAAAATGTGTGTGCGGAGCTCGATGCTTCGAGAGCACAAAAAAACCTGTTTAAGTTTGTTCCCGCTTATAAATCTTTCGTCCTGTATAAATGACTACAGCCTCTAGGAATTAATTATCTTTTGAAAGCTATAACAAAACAACAATATTCAAAGGCTGCGGAAACATTTGTCAAACAACACGTTATCTCCGTGCGACTGCTAAGCTGAAATCATCATTTCGCGAAACGTCTGGTCAATTACTTTGTCCACGGTGAGTACCCTGCCTACCGGTATCATTGGTGTCTGATTCTCAGTTCAGCCACCCATTCTCCAGATAATTCCTCTTCAATTTTTAACAAAATGTTAACAAAAAACTAAATTTTTCCTTCGTTTATGTTAACAAAAAACTTTCAATTATTTGTATCAGGAATACAGATAGTACATATCATTTCAGCATTCAAACATCATGAAATAAGCCTGACTAGTGTTTTCATGTCGGTGCAAAGCAAAACAATTGCATTAATATAATTAATGCAATGCATTTTCAGAGCCCACCGTTTGATATGCTGGTCTGCAAAATGTTTAATTTCTTCTAAGATTCACCATGACCTTTTAATCAATAATGACTAAATGGTAAAGATAAACACCCGCTCATCATACTAAAATTAAATGTATGCATTAAAAACTTGTTTTATAGTTTTTGTCGTTTTAAGGGTCGTTTAAGTGTAACTCATCAAAGTTGTTTGCAGAGCTTTATTAATACTTAATTTTTTTATCAATAAATAAGTGACCTTAAAATATATGTTTTCCATGATCCTACGTGTAATGCAATAAATGGTAAAGTACGGCATTGCCAGTAGAAGGTATAATCAGAGTAGCCATTGCTAAATTGTCAATGATAGTTCGGGACGATACGAATGGTATTGACTTGAACTGAATTGAATACCAATGCTATTCATTATTAAATTATGGGAGCATAATTGCAAGAGTTTTGAGCCCTAACATCCGAAGTTTATGACCACATAAAGGCGACAAATTTGTTTTTAATAATTATTCGTTTATTTCACCGCTACTGTTTTAATCACCAATGCATAATATATGTATTATTTTTACATAGTTGTACGCATGGAATCGGTCACTTTAGACTACTGGATAAGGTAGTCTAACGTAGCGCAGAATGTAACGCAGATTCTGGAGATTCTTAACACAACGAAAACATGAAGATTTGGATGAATATGAAAATATTGTGGCTTTGCCGTAGGCAAGACATTTTCTGGATAACGTAACGTTTAAGTGGTAAGTTATTTTTCGTCCGAGATACTTTTTGTGTTGGCTCACAATTGATGAAATCATTGGTTTAAAAGCAAATTATTGTATTAATTATTACTTAATTAGTAATATGAAATATATCTATGAAGTTATTTTTTCTAAGTTCATTTCATGTTCCCTAATATCGATTTCGAAATGGGAAAGGTCGCCCGTTGGCAATGAATTTACGCTAACATTTCCACCACTAAGGGAACTGAAAAGTTGTTATCACGTGTTACTAAAACCACATTCATTAGCTAAAAGCAGCTTGCTGAACATAGTTGACATAAAAGGGTGACTGTGTGTGTGTGACTCAATTTCTTAAATGGCAGAAAACTGAATTAAGAGCAAGTAAAAACATAGTTGAAATTGAAACCAAAATTTGTGATCAATGATAATGAGGAGCAATTACTTCACTCAGTTAAAGTGCCTTAATATGCATTTTTTTGTACTTACGCATAAACGTTCAAGCGAATTAAGGGAAAGTAGAAATCTTCTTACCTGAAAAGAAAAGAAAAAGCATGTTATTCTTCGTTTACCATAAAATATACAAGTACAAAAATCACGCTGGAGTATAATGAAACAATTCTCTGCGTATTTCGTTTCCATTATAATTTCCAGGTTTCATTTCATGAATTTATTTGTATTCCACCGTAACACAATTGGTGTTGCCAAGCATTATATATAAAAGAGTACGTTATTCATGCTTATCCATAGCTAATAGCATAGCATAATTCCATTCATTTGTCTTTCACCTGGAAGATATGAGAAATAACTGGGTAGATTTGCCGACATATTTTCACATGAAGAACTCTAACTACTTCAGTGAGACAGACACTGTACCGTAATCTACAAAATTATGGCCCTACAGTAGCTAGGTAAACCAGGCCACATAACCTTATCTCACATAACATATCTCCTTAAAAAAAGTTGAAACTGCGGTATGATGTGTGAATGGTGACCGGCAAGGTTATTAAGCCAAAGGGTTAAGGGGTTTGAAAGGAGCTGTTTATATATTAAAACTCCGCAGGTTTTAAAATTTCAGAACATAAATTTAAAAATATTATCTCATAAGCAAGGTAAGCAAATTAGTATCCGTAAGGGATTACTGTATACGATTTACTAAATTTATTAGCCTTTATGAAGCAGAAATATAAAACTTGATAATTTAACGGTGACAGCGTTTAAAACATTTACCTTTCGCGCAAATTATAAACCTGTCACTTTGAACGTTGATTTCAAAAGATATTATCTTGGACCATAGAAATTCTTAAATTCATTTTATCTGAGTTCTAAAAGAATGAATATTTTCTGGCAGTACTACATCAAAGGCGCTTGGGAAATAAAAGCGGCAGTGGAAATACGGGGTCATGTGAAGAAAAAAATCATGTAAACGTCTATTTTAGTTTCCTTCATATTTCCCAAGTTATCTTTAATTTCAAAATAGTTATTCTGTCTGAACCACAGCAAAATTGACACTTATTTAACTAAGAATGAGGGGGATAGAACCAGTTAATTATTTCAGAATAAAACTTACATTCATTGGTTAATTTTCAATAGTATGGCATGATATTTAAGTAATTCAAAGCCACCACGAGCATCATCTTTGACGATTAAGGACTAATTATTAATTAAGAGCTCGGCAAAACATTGAAACGTTTAACCACTTACATGAATTATATTTTTAGACAAATGAAAGAGAGATGGAGCGCAAAAAATAGGTAAACGGCATTATTCTAAATTATTCATTGGCTATTAACAGCTTAAACATTAATATGTATTTTATCGTGAATATTTATAATTATCTCTCATTAAATAACGACTGAATTTATTATGCATTTAGCCAAGTTCCCTTGGGCAGCATGATTGAATCCGCCTAACGGAACCATCCTGTGCAATAATTAAAAAATTATAAGCTAAAAATAAAATGGTCTTCTGGGAAAGGCTGCGGGAGGGAGAAATCATTCAATATTCAATAATCTACACGGTCAAGCGTCCAAAGCCCGCACACGCTGGACATCTGGGACGACCATAATTCCGAGATACCCACACAAACGAAATAACGAGCACGAGGTTAGGGAGGACAGGACACATTTAAGAGCATACTCTTCAATAATTGGAGCAATTTATTTCCTTGTGAATACCAAAGCCTGCCCATATACATCCTTTATTCACGCGCTTTCGATGAAGTCAAGGCATACATAGTGTGTCACAACACACACCCTCTCCTCCCTCCCCTCCTCTTGGTTGCAAATTCGACGCCGGCATTGCAAGTAGACGCTCGCGATCAAATTTTGCATCCTTTAATCAAGACACGGGCACGACTTCACGCTACCTCCGCTCCCGAAACGCGTGATACAGCCATGAGGATAAAGTAAATCGTCGTTATTAAAAAAATAGTCGAGCACCAAACTACTAGGGGCTCAATTCCGAAGGAAAAGGGGGGAAATACCGGGAAATGTAACCAGGCCCACTCGAGGGGATAAAGAAGGGGAAAAGAAGGATGGGGAGGGGGAAAAGTGGAAAGAAGAGGTTGGATTGAAAAGGGAACTTGGAGGGAAGCGATCGCGAGGTGAGGTGAAGGGGAGAGAGAGAGGTGGACCGTGGCGGAGGGTGGAAGAAAAGTGGGAGTTAAGAGAGTGTAGGGAGGGAAAGAAAGGGGCGGAGATGGCAAGTCGCATGTTATGTGGGAAGGGAATAACGCGGGTTGGAGAGGTCTGGGGGCGGAAAGGGGAGGTTGGTGGGGGAGGGAGGGAGAGGAAGGGAGAGGTGGAGAGAGGAGGGACGTCTGATTTCCCTGGAGTGCGAGAAGGCCTTGTATCACTCTTTCACTGCATCGCCTTTCCCCAACCCGTCGTCCCCGCCTTCCTCGACCTCTGCCCGCCTCCCACCACGTCCTCCCCGACCTCCGCCCGACACCCCATCCCCATTTCACGCCTCCCTCTTCTCCATATCCCTTCTCTCATTCCACTACCACCTCCACAAGCCCTCCCCTTTCCCCCAATCCCGTTGGCACACGCCCGTCCCGACCATAACCGCCATTCCCTCCATACTTTTCTACCAAACCACCCAACCGCCCCCTCCCAGAATGCCCCTCCATGACCATCCGCCTATCCTCTTCCACCGCCCTCCCCATCTGGGCTTGACGATGCCCCTCGCTCACGAATACCGAACCCATTCCCGGCAATTCAAACTAAATTTCTAACCAAACCTTTTACTCTCCCCCATCTCCCCGCTCCCAACCACCACTACCACCTTCCTCCCTTCCCCGTCCCGGCCCGGCCCCCTCGCTTAAAACTCGGGCGAAACAACAGCATGACTATGGAAAGAGACCGGGTCCGATGAATGCCGCCCGCTTGCGACCACCCCTCATCCCCACAGCCAGGATCCCCCCTCCAACAGAAAGAGTACCATTCGAAACGATCCCGCTAAGAACAATGCGAGCCCTTTTTTTTTTAAATTTTCAAAGAAAATTATCTCGGAAAAAAGTGGTCTTATCTCTCGAGTGGAGTGAATTTACGTCGATCTTAATTACCGAGATGCTTAACGAGTCCAAGGGAAACAATCAAACAGCCACATGAACATATATATATATATATATATATATATATATATATATATATATGTATATGAGTGTGTGTGTGTTTTCAGTGAAAATTTATCTTTGACGTGTCTTAATCTTCCTCTTGCACAAAAAAATTGCGTGAGCTTAAAATTAGCTGCGTCACGAAATGACTTGCGTGTCGAAAACTTACGATGGCTGCATGAAAAATGGAAACCGTCGTGAATCATAAAATAATGGGAGCCAAATTGCTTTCGAAAAAGAGAAGCACCAGGGAAAAAATGTCCCTACGTATTTGGTCCTTATTGAAGTAACTTAAGAATATTGAACAGGATGTAATGAGGTCAAGTATAACTGAATGAAGATACTTGGATGAAGTCTTCCGTTTGAACTAGAAAACCGTCTTTATCCGAATTCCAGGATAAGGGAATAAAAAAAACTAGAAAAAACTCAATAGCCAATGATGCGTTTAATTTTGTACTCGCAGTATGTGAAAGAAGAAAGAAGGGTATGTAGAAACTTCTTCTTCTATCATTTTTTGGTGCTATACTTTGAATTATATGTCTTTTTACCATGTCCTGGGCACTTAGAGCTTTGTCTAGTCACATAAATGAATGCATAATTGAAGTAATCATGCGCTACCACTCACGATACAAGTTTTAAGGAAGAATTATAAGTTTATAAAGAAATTTAAGAGCCAATTCAGTCACATTTTTAAAAAAGTGAACAGGACCGTGAAAATTCCGATGGAGGTGATTGAGGAAAGTAAGAAGTACCACTTTCTTCATTCATATAGAATAGAGCCGAGTTCCTTTCAACGTGCAACTGTTTTCTTAACCAAGAAATATTCTAAAGTGAAAACATTAGTACGCGGTTTCATTTACAAATACTGAATCAAAGACGATTGATTTAATTTTGCCATTTTAATATTATTTGTTTATTTATTGAGGTTTTTTGTACCACTTCAAAACTTAATCAAGGAAAATATATATGATTAGAAATAAATAGAATAGGCATTTTAAAATAACTTTGAGAATGGAACTTACTTCTAGAAAGAAAATAGCTAGCCTTCCATCCTAATACTAAAGCATCAATTCGGCTTCCGATTACTTTTGAAATTATATAACATGCTGAACATCTCTAAAGACTACAGAATATTTTGCGAAAAAATATTTACTCAGTGACAATAATCTGATAGTAGATCGAGAGCATATTTCTAATAAAAATTATTAATTATTATCGGCAAAAAAATATTATCAATTCGAGGCAGCCGCTTTTTTGTTAACAATTTCCGTGAAATTGTTCACCCTAGCCCGACTCTCACGGTGATAACCCACATCGCTACTCCATTTCACATATCGGTTATATTTCAAAATGATCTTTTTTTTATATTTGCATGGTTACCGATGTCGCACGGCGCACCGGAAGCCGGGTGTGTTAAATTTCACCGCCAAACGGTGACGGGGTATAAAACGCCACCGCCGAGAGTGGGAAGAGCGCTCGGGAACGCCGGCTCCCGTAAGCGCGGGTACGTATCCTGCCACTTGTGCAGCGAGCGCTATGCAAGCTCCACCACGCCGGCAGCACTGGGAATTCCCTCCGATTAATTACTCAGCAGAGCATCACCCGCACCACCGACCCCATTCTCTCCCTCTCCTCTTCCGCTCTCTCCACCAGAGACCCACTCCACTTCCACGCCCTCGCCGATCCAACCCAACTCTCCAACCATTCCGTCCCATGGGCAATCCTTCTCCCATCCCCCACAATGCCCCGCGCCTGCCGATTCTCGGTCCCCGCCTACCACCGTCGACGCCAACCATCGACGTCACCCGACCGGACCAGCGTTGCCAACGTGCTCCCGCGAAATGTTTCTCAGACGCGAATGAATGACGCGGACGTTCGCAATAGGAAAAAAAAAAGGTTTTCGTAAAACCATGCGGATGCCGCCCGCCATCGGAGAGACGACGTACTTGTTTTCCGAGGCAACTCCTTTCCCGCAAAAAAAATAATGGCGACGAAAACACGATCCCGGAGCTGTCTGCAACCGCTCCCTCGCGGAAATTACTCCGGGGTCATTTCGTCACGGAAGACTCCACGGAATATTATGCGGATCGAGAAAAAAAAAATACGGCATGAATAATTTAGTTTATTTTATTATATCAAACGAGGGCAGATTGGCATCAAAATTAAACCATGGCGTCCATAAAATGAATGACTATTTTTATTCTGCCTTATTTAATAATGAGCTCATTTGTTGGATTCCGCTCGATGAAATTTTAATGACTAAAACAATCACGTAATGGTCCATCATAACGATCCGCTGGTTTCAAAGAATTTATTGATGCCAGGATTTGCGTTTGTACTATGATTAAATTTAACAATACTTCATGGTTATAATCCGGCAAACACGAATCAAATCTGTTTTTTTTCCGGGAAATTTGATCCAATATAAAACTAAAAATATTGTGCACATAATTATTTATACCTACAACAATGTGTACTCCTCGATAACGGAACTTCTCCTTAAATTAAAGTTTCTCTTATCTAATAATATTTGTCTTGAAACGACTGTAAAACATAATAGGTCAAAACTTTTCATTAATTATTGATGCAAAGCTAAATTTGTCTACCAAATTGGTTAACATGTGATGACATAGAAGTTATTATATGAATAAAAAAAATTAAAGTTATTTTTTTGAAACATATTAATTTATACAAAAATAGACGGTGAAATACCAACTTCATCAATATCTTCCCACAGTATATTCAAACCAAATGTAGATTAATCAGCCTGAGGTTGGTTTTGAACCAGTGACCCTTCGATCAAAAGGTTAACACTGTACCCACTCAGATACTACATTACGTCATAGTGTAAGAATGATCTGAACATAAAAGCTGCATGAAAAGAAACGAAATAAAGCAATCGACATGCCCTTTGTGTGTGCTTACCAAAATTTTCCCTTGATAATATTGAAAATATACAAATCCGAAACACGAATTTAACCTATTCATCTTAAATAAAATGATATCCCAAGAAACTGCGGGAGATGCCGCAACAGTAACTATTAACGGAGTCATCCGCTATGTGTGCATTATAATGCAACAATTTCAGAGAGTAAAAATCATTCGCCTTGACCGGGATTCGAACCCGGATCCCTCGAAATCCGGCCGAGTGCTTTAACCATTTAAGCTACCGAGACGTCCTCTTACACTCTGAAATTTTGGGGGCTTTAAAGGAACAAGATGTTGTGACGAAAATACCGTACATACAATGTCACAGGCATTCGTAGTCGTGCGCGAGGCGCCACAGTCCTCGAGGTTTAAGCCAATTTCAAACACTTAGGCTGTTCATTTCAAGAAACTGCGGGAGATGCCGCAACAGTAACTATTAACGGAGTCATCCGCTATATTATATTAAATGGGATTGTCAAACCAAAATATTGGCATTCTTTTAGTTTAAATTTTAGACAATTCCAGTAGTTCTTTTGCATTAATATTTATCCAACTACATTCATTCATCAATACTTTTTTTATATGTAGCTACTGAAGTCATTCCAGTAATACCCACAAAGGCATACGTGATAGTGGCTTAGAGAGGATTAATGTTCCCATTTGGATATTTTCGCATTGGATAAACTTCCATATCGTCCACGCGTTTTACAAAGATTTTTAATTGAAATTCGATCAAAAATTTAAATTCATATTTATATTGAAAAATCAAAAATCATCGTATTTCATATCCTGTGTAACCTCCACATTTTCCTGATTAACTATGCTGGTTAAAAGGTCTAATATTCCAAAATGTTTTTTAACCAATACTGAGAGTGTGTGCAAGGCAGTGCAGTTTTCGTCTGATTTGATTTCATTATTCCAATTATTAGCATGCATATTTTGTTTTAACGAACTTTTTGAGGCTGAAATAATAAATTTTGCTTTTAACAGAACAAATACACACAGGTCAGCGTATGAAAACATATCTCCAACCATATCCCCATAAAGCGCAATAGAACAAGACCCCAAAGGGATCATAGGGACGGGCTCTCGAACGGGGCTCACCTCGTACTGGCGCGGGGGTCCTACGTAAACGATAAAAATCGAGGGAAATCTTACAAGGGCGGAATTGGGAGCGATGGTCTCCGTCATGCGTTTAACCCCAACGGATCAGGTGTGCGGAGAGAGAAGGAAGCTGGAAATCGAGGGCGAGGGAGCAGGGCAGAAGAGGTAGAGAGGAAGGGAAGGTGAGGTGGGAAGGGTGGAACAGCCCTCTCTGCCGGGATGGGATTGGAAGCGGATGGGAATCTCTCGGGGGATTCTGGGGAGAATAGAAAGAAGGGAGGGGAGATGGGGATGGAAGGGGAAGAAGGGAGTAGAGGTCGGAAGGGGGAGGCTGAGGGAGAGGACGGCCCTGGGAGGAGTGGAACCCCCACGAGAGGGAACGTGCAGTTTACGAGAGTAAGTTTGCTTTTAACGACTGTGGAGATGTGTGGAGGAAAGTAAGTGGGAGGGTGGATAACGTGGAAGGGGGGAGGGAGGAGCTGTACGCGAAGGGGGGGGCAAGGGGGAAGTGGGGAGGGAGGGAGGGAGCGGGATAGGGATGAGTTAAAGGGGTGTGAGTCTCGTGGCAAGGGCAGAAGGACGGATCGGTGTTGTTGCGGATGAAGGGTGAAGCGGGGAGATGAGGTGATGAGAGGAGAAGGGAAGGAGGAGGAGAGGCAAATGGAGGGACGATAATAGAGAGAGGAACTTTGACGAACGAGGGGGGAGTTGATGGAGGAAAACTAAGGCGCCCGCCGTAAGCAAGAGGTAGTAGAAGGGAAGGGAGGAACGAAGGGATCATGGATGATAATAAAATGGGAACATGAATAACGAGTAATATAACAAGGTAGAATAAACAGTAACCACCATGGAATAATTTGGCGAATGGAAAAATAGAAGGATTACGAAAGGAGATTTATTTCTCAAACTCCGTGAGAAAAGGATTTTACATAACGGAGATCATCATGAAATGGAATAATAAAATGGAATCAAGGTTCATCTTACCAACAGAAAATTAATATAATAGAAGGGTTAATCCTACTGTAGAAAATATGATAACAGTGAAAAATTTCAAGTTTTTTCCCGCTGAATTCTGACCTTTTCCGAAAGAAATAAATTCATGCCCATTATAATCCGAAATCTACTTCCCGGAATAAGGTTAATCACAGATATTTTAAGCAAAATGATGATAAATTTCTCCCACTTTCCACCAATTCTGGAAAGCCAGATGCCAAATAAACTAATATTGGGGATAAACTAAAGATGGGTTGGAGAGGGAGGCGCGAGGAGATCGCTCGGGGAGAATGCTGATTAAAGCGATTGAAGAGGAGTGGCGCTCGGAGATATGAATTGTTCACTGAGGACAAGAATTAAGGAGGGGAAGGAAATGGGAAACGTGGCCAGGGGAGAGATGAACGGGAGATTCAAGGGAGGAGGAGGTGGGCGTGGCGGCTGATGGCATATGGGAGAAGACGGGGAGAAGGAAGAAGCTGGTTCTCGGGACACCGTGAGCCGGTGTGCGGCGCGACGGCGATGTGTGTATGGGGTGTGCGCTCCGGTGATTCGGCGGGCGAAGGAATGGCTTTATAAAGAACGTCGGAGAAGAAGAAGGGAGATGGGTCTCCTTGGAAAGTGGATTGGGACGGGGGGAGATGGGGGTTGGTTTATTTGGATGGTTTTCTCGTTCTTTTTTATCCAGCCTCCACGCTGACGGGTAATGGTAAAGAGGATGGTAGGGGAGAGAGAGAGGGGAGCGTCGAGAGGGTGGAAGGAAGATCCGGGAAGGGGAGCGGGTGTAAGGAGAAGAAGATGGAAGGAAGACGATGGGAGTATGTAACGGTGTACGTGTGGGTGTATGCGTGACGTGCATGTGCCAGGGAGAGGGTGGGTGGGTGTGGGACGTAGTCAGCACCAGACGCCGTGCGCGCTGGCTGTACGTGGATTTAGCGTCGAAATTGAGAAGTTTACGGTTCCATTCTCTCCTCCTCGACGCCCCCGCTCCGCTTCCTACCCCTTCTGCCGCCGTCTCGTCCTATCCTCCACCGAGCACCCTTCCTCTTTCCCCAATCCACTTCCTCCGTACACATTTCGCCCGAGAGGAGGAGAAAGAGAGGGAGAGAGAGAGATGTTGGAAGAGGGGGCGAGAGGACTACTGAGGATCGTTAAAAGAATAATGGGCGCATAAAAATGTGGGGCAAAACAATAAGAGAAATTTCATGAGGATTACTACTTGTACTGCTGGTTGAGGAGGTGGGATTCCTTTTCCGCGTGGAAGCGGTAGTGATGCGTGCGGAGTGAAACGTCTATACCGAAGGATTTGAGTCCACATAACGCTTGCTCACGAACGGCACATCCATGCCATCATTCCTGTGCGAGCCTTTTAGTGCGGAGCGTTAAATCTTCAACGAACAAAAGAGAACATGATGGCACATTCTATTTACGGTAGAGTAGTCGTCATAGTACTAAATGACTGGATGGGTTCCTCAAACCCGGAGGAGTTGGATTTCCGAGGAAGTAGAGTTTCTGCTCATTATCTGTGAGGACAAGTTTCAAACTGAAAGCATTCATTAGACGATTAAAAAAGTGCTGACACGCCGCACTGGATATTTTCAAGGGTATCTTCTTCTTCCATCTCCTCCCCTTCCCCCTTAGATCTATAATTAGGACTCTAATGAAAAAGGAGCAGACCACTAGGAACCAATCGTTCTAAAGCACGATCTAGATTAGTGATTGCGATAGAGAAAACAGACCCAATTGCCAGGGTCCCCGTAGTAATTCTTCGGAAATCTCCTTGGCTCGTAAAAGCTCGGGAACTCTTTTAGACGGGGCGCGAAGGACTATCAAAAGGCAGCCGGAGATTGGCCAGGGAACATGCATGGCACGAATGATTTCCTCCTCAGTGGCACGAGTAAGAGCAGACAACGATGTCGTCTCCTGTTGATTACCAAGAGAGACGTCGTGCGAGGAAGAGGAAGGAGGGAGGCGGTCGTCGAGGAGGAGGTCAGCCGCTGAAGAGGAGGAGGACATAGGGGTGGAAAGAGGGCCAGCAAGAAATGACTGGACGAGAGAGAGAGACTGCCATTTAGAAAGCTCTTACCGTCAGCTTAACGCCCTCGGGCGGTTGTCTTGAATGAGTTCACGGATCAGGCGAATGCAAGGAGACAAAATGACAGGACAAGATACCCCTTTTGCGTGTTAGATGGCGATTCCCGGCATTGACTGCCGATGCGTTTGTTCCGCATTCGTGATAAATGATGTTTATTTTGGCAACGATTGGGATCGCTAATCCTGAAACTGTGTTTGAAGTTGACCGAAATGAGTGAAGATATATAGTATAGACTAGTGGGTTGTGTTTAAATGCGCATTCTTTGCTCGACGTAATGGCATGCGTGCTATACGTATATAATAGATAAATAGGGTGGTCATGGATAAAATACGATAGCAGACGTTTGGAGATGAAGCATTATTAATACTAGCAACCTTCACGACAATAATCTCACACGTTATCGCATAAGAACCATATCCTTTCAATGAATTATCATTCAGATACCAGCTTAATTAATTCAATGTTTTTCAATTCCGCCGCCGTCAAAACCCCCTCCCTTTTTAAAAGTTTCCTTAAATTCCTAAAGCCTTCATTTCTCATTTATACCTACGAGATTTTCATTTGCACGCTTCGCATCATTATCTTCCTCATAAATTGGCTTTAATAGTGTTTTCTTCCAGAGAATTTTACAATATCACGATTCTGATTGGTGTGCAACAGAAAGGTATCAAAAGGAAGTCGTCAATCAAATAAAGGAAAGAAGTAAAGAAAGAGGTGAAAGATAGCAAGAAAACCCGTAGAGAGATAAAATGAAAACAAATACAATTGATCGTAAATCAAGAAAGGATGAAGGCAAAACTTAAGGAAAGAAACAAAATGTTATAAAAAAAAGTTAAGGTTCTTATTATACGAATATTCTTTTTTATGAGCAGCATATTTAGGTGTAATATTTCACTTCAGAGAACGTATCAACAAGGCATATCCATTTTAACTGCATATTGGAAAATTATAATAGAAATTGAACAAGAGGGAGGAAATAGAGGGAATGACTGATGAAACTTCACAACCGGAAAATTTGGAACAAAACTTCCTGGGGGATAAAGACGTCAATGAATTGGTAAAAGAGAAGGCTACAACGAGATATTGAAAGAATTTGGTAGTGTAGCAAATAATTTTCGAGAGCACGAGGCCATATTTATTGATAAAGCTATCTAGCAGTAAGAATAACACGATGAAGCGAACGCCTTGAGCAAATAATAAACATAAATGCTTAATATCTAGAAACAAAAGCAATACATTTCGACTACCATGAGAACTTAACTGCCCCAAAAAGAAGGAAAAATACTAAATTTGCAATCAGTTGGTCTCGCTACATATGAATTAATAGTTGATATGGATTAATTATGCACAGGAGAAAGGAAAAAAATGATGTCAATTTAAGAAAATTTTGAGTTTAGGAAAAAAATTGTCGCAATGCAAATTATTACAGAAAAACATTCCAAAAGACCGGTCAAATTTTACTGCCATGTCCAATTGGATATGAAATTTGATAATGTTGATTGGAACACAGCGTGACTGGATATTGTAATGTTAATGGAACTCAGATTTCAAAATATGAGGTAATCGTAGGTTATGGCCTAAATGATAAAATTAAGATTTACAGTCTGTGGAGAACACGGTTGGATCTGCTTCATAGTTGGCGCATTCGGTACTGCAATTGCAGCATTGAATGCGCCAAAGGGATTGGGATGGTGCGGTAGCTAATTTAATGGCTTCCCCACCTGAGTGCCCAGGCTCACATCCCGAAGGTGGCAGGATTTTTCAGTTTCATCCCGATCCCTACTTGGCGTACTTTGTGAACAGCACTTCAATTGGAGCAGGCTATCCATCGGATAGAACGTTAAATATTGGAACCATTGGTGCCAAACGTTAAGAGTAGCCATAAGCGGACGCCGGGTTTCTCTTTAATACCTAAATATCGTACCCCTACCATATTACTCACATATCCCTAATGATCTTAACTGTCGGTCGCTCCTCCAACTAACTCCTACCTATGTATTATCGGATGGAATTACAGGTATGATTCATTAAAAAATTCGGAATATTACATAATATAATCAGCTATATGTTTTTTTTTACCAAAAAAAATAGTGAAAATGTATTCTGAGTTCATTCATACTAATGTTATTAAACTTTGACTAAATATTTGTCTAGGAAATAAAACGCTAATCGAAATAATTTCCTAAATAGGAAAAGAGTTGAATGGGACGAAAACATATCAGAAATTATTTTTATGGTTTTGGAAAGAAAAAATGGCGAAAGGTCTTGGAATATATCTATATACAAAACCATAAAATTAAACAAAGACTTTTCATGCACATTTTGTTTGAAGTAATATGCCCTTAGATTCAAATTCATATATTTTGTCAAACTAAATCCGATTCAGGGGATTCATGCGGAAAAGTATAAAGAGATATATCATGAATGAATGTGTATACATTTTGTTAATTAATAGATGTATTTTATTACTTAAATTAGTAAAGATAGTGTTAAACATGTTCAATTTAGAACATATTTCATGACATTAGCTAACGGTTTTTAGAGAACTACATAGATTCTGCATTTAATTTATCAATGCATTAGAGCATTTCACTTTCATTTTAATATGAAATGAATAAAAGACTGTTCCAAAAATTAATTCAACTCACCATAAGGTGATTAATTTGATTAAAGCAATTCTTATGAATGATAAATAAATTTTTGTGGTATTGCGGCTTATTTTAAATTAGAAGAGACATGGGGCCATAACTCAAAATTTTGCGATTAGATGCAAATGCATATTGCCAGAAATAATATTTTTTTAAACCTCAGATTGCGGTAACTTTTACTTCCATCACCGGAAAATGACTAAATCATAATGAAATTGGATTTTTATGGATGTTTTGCTCTTTTACAAAGCAGGCCCTCATAAATTTCTCCCGGATTCGGTTTTTTTCCTACAGCGTGCCATATGCTCGCATCTGCCTGCTTCCATATCCTATACCGCATTTGTCTCAGGAAAACAAAATGGGACAAATTGATGATGGTCTCAATTTCGCCCGAAAAATACAATTCTACGCTTCCCCTCTGCTCCCCGCCAGCCGTCCCAATCCGCCACAATCGCGTGCTGTTTTCTCGAGAGAGTCCAGCCCGCAGACTCATTTTTTCCGCACCAGAGGGAGTTGAAATCCCTTTGAAGCCGTCTGGGTCACTCAGCGGTACACCGCTGTCGCCCGGATCCTAGTTCAACCGCAATCCGCCATTCGATCAACGGCGCTGCCTCTGCGCCAACAATCCTGGAGCCTGGCGTTTGCACGCACCCTGTGTTGCGACGATTCTTTTGTTTTTAAGTTTGGCCCTGCCATGTTGATGCGTCACAGTGCCAGACCATTACGCTGCATTATGGTCGTGGACTCAACTTTTATTATCCATATCACACATACTATTTATGGCCACATATGTCTGAAAAGCTAAGTCAACTGCAACTCCACGGCGTTAGCAATAAACTGCGTTTTATTTAACCGGAAGAAAGAATAATACTATCGATTTTCAAACTAAAATCGAAGAATAGACGAAATATAAACACATATCAACATAATTACTCTGTTTTTACAACGTTTAGCTATTCGGCTATCAAGGAATTTCCTGATTCTATAGGCCGACTAGGGGATTGAGATTTTGATCACTGCAAGTTTCACTAAACTATTGCTCCTGATGTTGAAAGCAGATGAGGAGATGAAGCACCGGCTCAGGTGCATTTATAATTTGTTAATATAATCAAAGGAAAAGCTAAAAAACACGAAGAGTATAGAATCATTTTAATACTAGGATTATAAATGTTCTCTAAATAAACAAACCGCAACCCCTCCATGATGATAGGCACAATCAAAAATAACTAAAACTCTCATTTTATAACAATGTACATTAATACTCGTGCATAATACAGCATCTTCGATAATTTTGGCGGGGTTTCTATGAATAATTACGACGCTGAAATTAGAGGCTGGGAATTCAACTGCCTACATTGTGTTTAAATTCGATTCTTTATCAGAGCACTAAGTACACTTCCTGAGTTTTCTAGAAGTGGAAGATTTCATTGTTAACCTAATTAACCTCATAGTTAACCTAACAGTTAACCTAGTTAACTTCATAGTTGGCCAAGACTCTCCGGTCTTCAGGGTGTTTTCTCACTTTCTTAAAATTAAATCTCCATTTGATTACTCCAAATACTATCTCTTAAATTTTTCACGTTGAACCATATATGGCTACTTAATAACAGGTATTGCATTCTATTACTTTTAATTTATCGACTTTACTTCAGTGATAGTACACTGAGAAGACCAAAATTAGAATTCTTTTGATTTCGAGTGTGGTCAAGAGATGTGAAGGCGTCGCAGTGCTATGACGTTAATTTGCATCATCTTATTAGATTTCATTGACTTTCAACGCCCTTTTCATTACAATATTAGGGCTTTTAAATTTGAAAAATTAAAAATAAAAACTACTCAATTTCTTCGGTAACTTGATTTTTACGGGGTAAAGCAAAATAAAAAAGATGATACATGACATGGAGGAATATGCATACACCCAAACTATTTCTGGATATTATTATTATTAGGTAATCTACCGGTTAAGGTAGGTTTTTGGATGGACACAACTATCAAATAAACATTTTGTAACTCCAAAGAAAACCCAATTTAGCAACCTAATCTACATCAGGTCCCTCTTCATCTCTGTGTACTTCTTTCCTCCCTTCATCACGTCCAACATCCCTATCCTGTTCCTGCCCTTACCTCGCTTGCCCAAAATTCTCCCCTCTATTACCCTCTTCAACATTCCACTACCGTTCAATACGCCTTTCATCCATTTTTCCTGCCTCCATAGGATTTCTCTCAACAAACCCCTCTCCTCACCCACCATCTCCAGTACTTCCTCATTAGTTTTCCTTTCGGTCCATTTCACCTTCTCCATTCTTCTCCACACCCACATTTCAAAAGCATCCAATCTACGTCTATCCTCCTGCTTCAGTGACCACGTTTCCGCGCCGTACATAGCTACGCTCCATATCAGAGTTTTTGCGAGTCTTGTCTTAACATCCCTACTCAACGTCCCCGTCATTAACTCCCTCCTCCTTGAGAAAGCATCCTTGCCTAGCGCAATTCTTCTCCTTACGTCCCTACCACTTTGACCGTATTGGTCCAAAACACTTCCGAGATGTGTAAACTGCTCTACCTGCTCTATTTTTCCCTGCCTATTTTAATGTTTAGCTTAGCCTTTTTCTTTCTGGAAAATTGCATAACCTTTGTTTTATTAATATTGATTCTCATCCCATATTCATCGCACTGAACCTCCAATTCACTCAGCAATGCTTGCAACCCCTTGGTTGACTGAGCAACTAATGCTTCAAAATATAATATCATTATTAAATGTAATTCTTCACTAGACCTCATTTGGCTGGTCTATAAGCGATAAATAATAATCAGGTAAACATATTTAAATAATAGTAAAGTTTCTAACGAGGACTAACATTGAAAAATTTAAGTTTGGGATATACGTGTATAACATCTTTCAATGACAACCAAATTATTTATAATAAGATAACTAGATAACCAACAACAAGCAAAGCCTTCAAAACAATACCTATCCATTGAATGTTGGTTTGAGGTTTACGTGAAACGGTCAGAAATAAATAAAGATAAAGCTTCCAGTAGGAAAGTCTGAATTTACATCCTATATTAAGATTATGATAATCTAAAAAGCACCAATCTGGAGTTGCTTATGATCGGTTATGCTTATCCAATGCTTGCTAGCAATGATCCTACCGCAATAGGAAGTGCAACAATGTGCTCTAAATTGGAAAATGTTGACTAAATAGGGTATGTAGTGACAGCTGTCTCATTCTTAATGAAGTTGCCTCTTCAATTCCATTCTTCAATTGAAGAAATAACTACATTAAGCATCTATCATATTTATTAAGAATATATCATATATATGCAATAAAACGTGGTCGTTGAAGCAGGAGGATAGACGTAGATTGGAGGCTTTTGAAAGGTGGGTGTGGAGAAGAATGGAAAATATGAAATGGACCGAAAGGAAAACTAATGAGGAAGCACTGGAGATGGTGGGTGAGGAGAGGGGTTTGTTGAGAGAAATCCTAGGGAGGCAGGAAAAATGGATGAAAGGCGTATTAAGCGGTAGTGGAATGATGAAGAAGGTAATAGAGGGGAGAATGTTGGGCAAGCGAGGAAAGGGCAAGAACAGGATAGGGATGTTGGACGGGATGAAGGGAGGAAAGAAGTACACAGAGATGAAGAGATACCTGATATAGATTAGTTTGATAGGTGGGGAGTTACAAAATGTTTATTTGATAGTTGTGTCCATCCAAAAACCTACGTTAACCGGTAGAATACCTAAAAATATGCAATAAGCTTCTTGGATATATTTAAGAGCTGATATGAGCGAATTAGCTGCTCTGAGAACTATTTTGTCTTAGGAAAAATTATTATCCTCTATATAAAATCTTCTGGCGATAAAAAGAGAAAATGAACTATAACCTGTATTATTTGTACATCTATCCTGAAGAGTATTAAATTCCGCTCTCATCATAAGAACATAGTCCTATAAATATTTTAATTTAGAAGGTGAATTGATGAAGAAATAACAGGAAGATATAGAACTGGAGCTATTGCTAAAACTGTTGGTCATAAATGAATTCAACTCTAAAAAATTGACCTGTCAACAGCCTTTGTTTCCAATTTATTTTTTTAAATGTATCCGAGGGTGCAATTAAAATATGGGGGCAAAATTATGAATGTAAAAGCTCAATCCATCAAAGTTTTTAAAATAAAATGTTTTTAGATTTAATGAGTAACATTTCATACCTTTCCAAACCATTTAGCTGCATAACAATTTCATTATTAATGATTCACATAATTTTTTGCAAGTTCCCGATGAAATTCAATAAATATTAACTTCCCTATTGCATTATTCAGTCGACTCACCCACAAGTTTACGTGAGACAATATCTGTGAGACAGGGTTTGCATCCGTAATCTAAGGATGATGGGCAATTGCACCACAATGGCAACAATCACTCCAGCTGACATTAAAAAGTGACGTAAATGTTACATGTTGAGTATTTTAGTTAAGTTCATAAGAAATTCCTCATAAATTTAAACGTAAAAAATTTGTAGTTACAACGAACAAACAATAAAAAAAAACCCAGGACATGAAGTTGTTCAATTTAATGAGCAACATAACTTTTTTCACGAAATGATACCATAAAACAGTTAAATAAAGCAGAAAAGAAATCCCAGAGGGTTAACTTCGCTACGTGATTAAATTGTAATTAAAATTTGTAATTAAAATTCTGCGGCAATGTTCATAAATATTGAAATTTGATTAGGTACATATACTGCTTTCCCGATGGTGACCGATGTCAATAACGTACGTAAAGCCCCTATCAACCTCAAAAGCGCGTTTCTGGCCGAATTATGCGTACAATAAAAATTTCCGCCGGAACCTATCTTTTCTCTCCACCATTATAAATGGAGTTAACATAAAACTGCGATATTTAGTGCTCTCGGTAATCTCGAGATACTTTTATGCCTACGATAGTTTATTATACAATCCTCAAAGCTTTCAAATCAAGGCTATTTGATATATGCGACTATTTAAATTTTTAATAAAATTAAAAAGGTTAATTTATGGATTATACCAAATTATATTTGGGTAAATAGTCGTAACTCAAGTTGTTTTGACCAAATGTAGGACGCATGGAAACGCTCACACAAATTATATAAATAAATAATAGTATAATTAAAATAAAAATTATTTAAAAAAATGTATGGGCAAAAAAGTGTGCAAAAACATACATTTTTATGCATAGTTGAGTTGTCACAGGTGCTGAAAATGAAATTTGTTATATTTACTACATTGTCCACTACCGGCAGCAACCATATGCCTACTTAGAAAGCACGGTGTAGGCTAAAAAGATATAAATGGTGTTATAGTGGCAACGAGGATAAAGTTTTGCTTGATGCAAATGGTATCAAATACTGTATGACTGAATGCCTAACATAAGGGTTGGAAGTGTAATTATAAAGCCCCCAAGAAGGGTATGATTCTATCAAGATGAGAAAATGTCTCAAAATGTACCCAAACGAAAGAAAACTAATTACTGACCCATATCTCAACTGATTGATTGGACGCAATTCTGAAAACATTTTATAATTTTTAATAATGCATCACGTAAAAAATCACCGAAACCACAACCGAATTAATTTTGACCCATGTGCCACGAATGATTTGTAAGCTGCCTGATCTCCCCTAAACTCACTGCGAACTGCGACCCTTGTCTATGGAATTCCCACACATGGCAAAGAAACATACGTGAAACAAGCTTTTACGTATGTCCACCACTCCTCACCTTTTCCCGATGGATTCTGTCAAAAAGCACTTCCGTTATCCCTCGACCTCCTTAACCGGGCTCTCATTCCAGGAGGCACCCACATTTGCTGCACCTGGAGAGCGAGTGAACGAGGCGACGCTTGAGGAAGGCACGCCTTTCAGAACCAGACCGACCGCTTGGAGGTTGACGACGCGTGTACGGGGAAAGGACATCGCTTTCAGACCCACTCTCATTTATTCGCCATTCTCCGGGGGGAGGATCACTGACACGCACCCTCATTCTTGAAAGAGCCCCGGAGAACGCCCGCACCCCATATCCCGACCTCAATACAGCGGAGCACGTGCGAATCGGGTCGGGAAAGCCGTTGAGGGGTGGACTCCGACCCCGCCCCAAGAGACGTAACAACCCCCGCACCCCCTTACGAGACAGCCTCCCCCCCCTCTCCCTCTCTCTCTTGAGCTTTCTTGGCGCAAGGCGCCCTCGCACTGCTCAAAGGAAACGATGGGGAGATAGACGAAGGATGACTCCCTCCTCAAAAAACTTGGAGAATGGGGAAGAGGAGTTTGGAAGGGTCGGGAGAAGCCCTCTCGAAGCAAGAGGGAGCGAGAGCTGGGAAGGATGAGAAGCGGGGGTGAGAGGGTTAGCGGGGGAAGACTGGAGAGGGGGGATTGGCAGCAGGGAATCCGGGGTAGTAGAGGGAGAAGAGATTCAAGCGCTCCGAGATACGGTAATGGCATTAGCCTTCCAACCCTCGAGCCATTACATCTCCCAAGGGACGGAGCAGGGTGTGGGGAGGGGGAGAGTGGGAGAGAGTGGTGTCCTGGGCTGGGAAGGAGAGCGGTGGGGACATGGGCGGGAGGGAGGTGGGAAGAGGATTTTTCATTCTTCCACTCCGCTCCGACGGGCGTTGCAGTGAAAGGGCACGGGTGCGTGCGTGCGGATGCGTGCGTGCGAGCGTATGTGCAAGTGTGGAGGGGGTTCCATCGGATCTTCCCCCCACCTCCCCACCAATCCCACAAATCCCTTCGCCTTCCCCTTATGCTCTCCGCACCGCCGCTCTCCCGCGATGTGAGCACGGCGAAGCACGGAAGATGGTGGGAGTAGTTTGGAGCAGGAAGGATGTGGGCGCTGGTGTGTGGGGGCGGGAGAGGCGAGAGGAACAGCGGCGAGGGAAGTTGTGGGGAGAGAGTACTCGATGGCGGAGCTGAGGTGACTGGATACGGAGGAGGCTGTGGGGTGGGTGGGGATTGGCGGGCGGTAGTCCTCTGTGAGGAAGGTGTGAGATGTGAGCCACAGCCACCACCCTTCATCTCTCATAATCACCCGCGTTTTTTGTTTGTTTATGAATCGAATCGAAAAAAGAACGTTAAAACACGTTAAATATCGATACATTCAACTGGATCCGTTTCCCGATAGAGTCTAGCTATCTCTCACCCTCTCTCAAATTTGGCCCGAAAGATAGAATAATCTATTTTTTATTCGATCAGTGACTGGTATTGTGAATGAATGGAGAAATGCTCTTTAGTGTTCTTAAGAATGACGACTTTGTTTTCGAAACAAATTTGGCTTCCAGTCACCACGTCATGGGTAATGGATAGGGAAATCGTAGGCCGCGGCGGCATTTTGAGCACATTCAAGAGACCAAATGCAATTTCGGTCAAAGTTAGCAATATTAACGAATCCATCTAATAACCAGTGACATAAAGCTCAGCTAAGACTACCACCATAACTTTTTACCCCGGATAATTTAATTTTTCAACGAAAAATGGCAAATTGGAATCATTAGCACATACCTTCGCTTATTTGAAGTTTTCATAGAATGAATCGCAGGGGGATGGTCAATCAGAGCATATACGTATGATATCGAATCAAGGTATGTACACTTACATTGACAGAATGTCCATATGATTTACCACTGCGAGACTTCGATCAAATCAGAATGAAAGGTTTTCTGCTTACCTGTAAAGAGAGAAGAACAGATTATAAAATTTGTTCTAAGTATACGCTAATCTGAGACATATTTTCAATAAAAAACCATTTCAGTCACATAAGCAGAAACAAAAAATTCAAATCGAAATCAGAAGTGCTTACTATTTTGCGTTACATATGCCACTAATGTTTTTTTCTATTCATACAAAATATGCAATTAGCTGCCTAAAAATAATGAAAGATAAGTTGGAAAAGATATGCACTGTCATTGAACAATATGATTTCATTTTAGGAATAATCTGCCTAAATTCATTCAAGAGCACAATCATACAATAGTTGTTAACCGAACAGTTGTGCTTTTTGAACAAAACAACACTAAACTTAGAAACATTTCCAGGGTCATACCTCAGCGTATTGCATTTCAATACAATATTGAGAGTATGTATCAAATAATTAAACATAAGCTTAAGGGGTTCTTATTAATATAATATCGAAAAAGTATTCACACGGGAGTAGGAATGGGAACAAGTCACAACAAAACAACCGCAGGATTCCAGACAAGGTAACCAGCCAAGCCACTCCGTTAATGATGTTCCAGAATGAGTAGAAGCAATTAATAGTTTCAGAATGACAGTTTTTGAAGCCGATGATCAATCAGATAATGAACTAAGTGAAAAATATTCAGCAATAAAAATAGTGGTAGTAATACAAGAATCTGCAATACAGGAAAGAGCATGTGAGCTATGTATCCTGAAAAGCATTGGAACGATGCGATGCAGTTTTCCAGCCTAAATCGCAATTGGTGGTCCTGTAAGCCTCCATATGGACGCAGAGCAAGATGTTTTAGACCACTAGCCTATAGTTATTTTTGATGAAACTTGGAAATCCTTCATTACTTTAATTTTGTAAGGCATAAGACCAGAACAAGTCCTCACTAAAAAAAACTGCAGGATAGTTCAACCTTGATACGCAGTGCAGGCGGATTTTTTGAAGGAAAGGCGGAAATTTAGTTTCCCCAACAATGTGGGGATCTAAATTTCTAATTTTGTATGCATTACCATTTTTATGTAATCAGCTAATGCCGTTTTGGCCACAATTCCAAAATATGCCAAAAGTAAACTACAGTGCTCTTTGCCTTTCTAAAAATGATATCACGGTCGCTACTATCGTATGTGCACGGCATGTCAAACCAGTTTCTTCAATTACCTAGAATAACTTACTATATTATCCGATGTACAATTGTTCACAATCGTGGAATATCTTACTGAAATTTATCAATATATTTTATTAACATTTCCTCCTAAAGGGGCCTTATTAGCGTGATTGAGACATGACTAATGGAATAATAATAACTTCCATTTTTGCATTCATTTTATTTATCCACCCCCCGTACAATATAATGGTGAACACGCTTTTATTCTTATGCGTGCGTTCCATAAAGTCTGGAGACGTGTAGTTCAGCGTATCCCACTAAAATGGCTTGGCGGTTTAAAGCGATTGGAGATGCGAAGGACGGCGGAATAAGGAAGGGAACAGACGAGGAAATGTCTTGTGCGTGGCCGGCGGAGGTGGAATCGTCGATTTATTTGCGTTGTACGGAGGCAGGGGGTAAGAAGCTAGGGGCGAGCCAAGACTAGGGGCGACGAGGGGTGACGCGGTGCACGTGTGGCGATAAGGACGGCTGGGTGCACTTCCCGATGGGTCGGGAGGAGTGCGGAGATGGGGAGGGTAGGGGTCCATGAAGCGTCTGTCGTCTGGGGAGCTTCCGACCCCAACCCATGGGGGATGGCAGCACTAAGGGAAGAGGAAAGTGAGTGAGGAGGATCTACGGAAGCCTTGAAATGGGCTGGGGAGAAATTTTGAAAACATTCGAAAAATTTATTATCCTCATCTCGGCCTCACGAGAGTTGTTTCATAATAACAGGAAAATAAAACGGGAAGGGAGAGGATGAAAGCTTAATCTTTCAGAATTTGTGCGAAACAAGAACCTATGGGACCACATAAATGGTCCTGATGAATCGCTCTCGTGCTTGCATCTTCCTGTTATTCCAAAGTAAACCTCTGTGCTGTGTTTACCCCGTTATTCCAATTTTAAGTAAACCCATTCAGTATTTTCTACATTCTCATCTGTTGCTGAGCTGCTAAATGTGAGATAATTCAGTGTGGCGTGAAACCACTTAACTTAATACACGTAATGGTATTTTTTTCGTACACCAGCGATGAAATGTTTACAAATGTTTTAGTATTAAATTTAACTAGTCAAGATAAAAAATTGTAGCTAGTTTTCTATTGATGTTCCCTATTGGACAACATTACAGACACCCAAGAGGTCTTTCAGAGATGACGGAGTTCATCTGACACTGGAGGTTTTGAATTTAATGTCTTGTTGCATAAAGTTTTGAAAAATTGATAACACAAATGCAGTGTTAACTTATAAATTTAAATTGTTTGGATTAAAAATTTACCAGATAGTAAATGTGCAATTAACTTGGGGCTAAAATTAGCAGCTCACTTGATCACCTATTTTCCTGCTGGACCTGAGAATTATCATCTTTCTGAGGACCGCCAGTATCTTTAGAGATTATTACTCATTAAACAGTATGATAATCAGTAATGCTATTTCTTCCTCATCCTTCTGCTGTCTAAAAACCCTCGTCTAATTGTATCCTCATGCCTTTTATTTCCACTGATCTATGAAGAAATTATTGAGATGAGTTTTGCCAGAACTTTCCGGAATTATTATTTCGGTAAAAAATTCATTTCTGTTGAGATGTAGACGGACAAAATGTTTGGGTGGGAAACTCGAGAAAACATTATCGTTAACTAACTAACGCAAAAGTTGGGTGAAGAATTTGATTTTAGAATCAATAGTGATAAAGAAAGAGTATTATTATCAGATTGAGGCATTAGAAATAGCAAGCTATACTTCAGAGTGACATAGATGAAATAATTTAAGGCTTGGATGAGTGAAATGAAACCAATAATTTCATAATTAAATTATTTATGTTAAATAAAATAGATTCACGTCAACGACAAGGAATTATATATAAAAGAAAGATGTAACTATGAAGATTGCTTAAGGCGAATGAAAAATAAACTTTTAAGGACCAAAGAGGATAAAATATAATGACCGTTGTGCCACATATCTCGTGGGGTTGAGAAAGAGAGAAAAATAACGTGGAATTATGCCCAAAAAGTAATTTGTAGGGGACAAATTATGCAAGGTTACTGAGGAGTGAGTAGTAACGCAACCTGAGTGAAATGCCATAAACATAACCATGGAGAATATTTCTTACTGAAAACAATATTAAAGGCATGAAAAAAGAAAAAGCTTGTAAAACCATGTCAATATAAAAAGACGTAATGCCTTGATAAACTAATGAAGAATGAGTAATTTTATTAAAAAATAGTTAAGCAAAGAGACTGTTGAATCAAAAGCATGGATGGAAGGATAATGGGAAAGGTCTAGAGGTGGGGAGTGGGGGTTAAGGAGGAGCGAGGAGTCCGGTAAGGGTAGGAGAGTGGCGAGGCAATGCAATTTCCTCGGAGGGTTTGGGAAGTGGGGGGAAGGTTAGGCTGGGAGGATAAAAATTCCGAGGATTCGGAAGTCGGCCGCTGCCAAGTTTCCTCATCAACCGATCCGCCTTCCGCCCTCGGGAGTGCGACCGAGGGCCCGGCCCTCCCTCGCATCTCCCCCTCTTCCACTCTTTCCCCTTACGCCCTCCCCCGTATTCCCTCGCCGCCCCCCTTTCAAGGTTCCTTCCACCCACTCCCCCCCTCACATCCCTCTCCGGATGCCCTCGCCTTCCAATTTTCCCTCCCTTCATTGTGCCCCCTCTACCCGCGCCTGCCCCTCGCAGCTACCCATCTGAGATACCAACCCGGACTGCTAGGCCCCGACCTCATAACACTTGGGACGTAATTATTCAAGGCACACTACACTTGTGTCGCTCAAGGAAGTCGAGAGTGAGATAGAGTTGAGTTTCGTGTGATTTTTCCCCCGCTAATAGCTGACTGAATAATGAATGATTAAAATTATAACAGTTTGAGACGCATGCATGCATAATTGCTCTCTACTACGTTAAGGACGTCACGGTGAGAATGGTAATGGAAAATCAGTACGAATCCATGTAGGGATTAAAATCGTATCGATCAGTACTTAAAATACGGTCGCTAGTTGTGCTTCAGTTTCAAAGGGATTTTGTTCAAACCGAGAATTTCCACCTCTGTCTTGCTGGTTTTAAATGCAATGAAATGGATTTTTCTATAAAAAGAAAAATATCGCACAGAGAGTGATGGAGTCAATCAAATTGGTGTGATTATTCAATCATAAAGGACGACCCCATGCGTGAAATTACGAGAGACGGATAAAAACGAAACGTTTGGATGTACAAAAAGATCATGCTTTTGTAGCAAACTTCAGTCTCTTTACAATTGTCATTCTTGACATGCGCTCACTTCCTGATTACAGTGACAAAATAGCTCTATTGATATGAGAATGCATGGGAAATAACCAGGAAACAGTAAAGCGAGTAGTTGTCAACATTTTCAATTGCACGGAGATTTCATCCCTCAAACATCTCAATGGAACTGATGAATACAATTCGTGATGAAATAAATGAAGGTCCCGCGAGAAATGAAATCGCACTAAAATCAAATACCGAATGATGGCAAGAGTGAAATGAATGGGACCTTTCATCTCTTGCCATTCCAATGAATCTGTTTCATCCAGCCCTCACCAAATGAGGCACATCTTTCCATAATTTCTCCCCATGCCATCTTGACGAGGGATGAGATGGATCCGACCGTTTTTAAAGGGTTTATTTCACATCATTCCCCTTCACCATGCGATTCTCCGACGTCAGCGTGCAGGAGGGACGCTGCGTTTCCTGCCCTTTTGGCGGGGAGACCTCGTTCCTGAGGAAGGACAGGACACCAAAGGACGATGCGCGTCGAGGAAGGGAATACATGAGGAGGAGTGGAGTGAGGTGGGGGATTTTTAATATTTTCATCTGTTACGAACGCAAAGACGAAGGATTTGGGGAGAGTGTGAAAGAATTGAGAGGGTCGAATGGAACCGGAGTGGAGATATGGGCGCTCGGGAATAGATGTGTTCGAGAACGCACATTTGGAGGCAGACAACTAATGGAGGATGGAAACGAAAGCAGATTATTTCCATTAGCGATTTGTAAGTTTGCCGAATGAAGCTTTTCCCATGGAGTTCCTTTGGTTTTCTCATAGAGAAATAATCAGTATGCTTGCTCCAAGCGTTTAAGCGTACTATTTGTTTTTCTACTAGCTGTCCGCGTTTAATGAGTAACCTTCCCCGGCACATTTTGCACCTTTCTTGAAATAACAGAGACAAACTACTGGAAAACGTTTGTTCACCTTCATGAACCCCCTAAAACGGTCCTTATAGTCTGACAGAGTTTTCTTAAGAAAGATGACCGACTGCTAAGGTTATTGGCGCACTTTGATTGCTAAAGAATCATATTAAATTGATGTGATTAGATATTTAAATATATTTTTTTCGGGAAAGGTGGGAGTTGGGAGAGAAGGCGCACGAAGTGAACGGTGTAATCTTTTAAAGAACTTGTCACAGTGGTCTATAGTTTGAGAACTATACATAGGACGGAAAACTGGACCTGAAGTGGTCTTCAAAATGCACCTACTAGGGATCTGGGTATCACTGAGACAGCCATTACCGGTATTCGAGGCTGAGCCCTTTGAGAGACCTGAGAGAAAGTTTGAATCCAACGTACGTACTATTTTGTATTTCTATGTTTTTCATACTAAACATGTAAAATAAGTACAACCCGTACTTTTATTTTACCGTTTTCCGCTGGAGAATTGCCCTAAATTCTTGACCAAGAACGTAAATGTGTACGAAAGAGTTTGGGCAACGAGTTCGTTATATACGTGCTTCATGGAGACTAATTCAAAGAATAAGGCGCACTTCCTAATCATACAAAAGGTTGAATGAGGTACGTGATGTGCTGTGTAGCAATTGTGCACAGTATGTGTAGTAGCGGAAAATATATTTGAGCTCGATGAATATTTTTTAATCGCAAATTGAAAGTGAAACTCACAGATATTAATTTTTCAACATTTTATTTCCTTGATACTGTGCGGAAAATATATATGCGTAGACTAGCAATAGAAGAAACATGGGATTGCCGAGAGTGACGAGTGGATGGACGATATACTTGAAGTGAATTACTGAATCTATAAAGGAGTAAAAATTTCACAATTTAAGAAATAACAATATTTAAAATAAAATTAGTTTGACTAATAAGCCAGTTAACGATCAGATGACAGTGAACAAATTGCCAATGGTAGATCGATCGTTACCCTTGTAGATAGCTTAAAATAGGGAGACTGGTGAAAGGTAGCTACGGTAATTATCATACATATTTTTTTTATAAATACGTTCCTGCAAAGAAGAAGCGACAAAAATTGAGTTTAGGTGGAACGCTGAAGCATGATTAACGATACGTGGATATGTACATATATACGTATATTACTCTTATTTTTTCTGAGACTAGCAATCGCACCAAATTGCAATTGAGGTGTTTTCATTGCTTTGCTCTAAGAGGCTTTTAAACCCGATTTCCCGCAGATGACAAGAAAGTCATGAATGAAACAATACCTATTCATTAATATTCCATCATACGATACCCAGTGGAGAAATACTTTTTTTCAACCGAAATCTAATAAAATGTAGCGAAATTGGAAAAATCTTTCCGTATGCACATATTTGATTCCAGTATTCGGACGGATGGGAAATGACGAATCATCACCAGCGCACATCAATCCAAGGATTGATTTTGCTCAATTCTCCCATCATCCTACCTCTTCACGCTCTCATATTTCTCCGCTTTCACGTGTGTCGTCATTTTTCGTTTTTATCATCGGAATTTTATCTCCTTTGGTTACTCGAGTACATTTTTCTTTCCACAGCTCTTTTTAACAACTTGATTTGTGTATGCGTTCTATGTAATCGAAATGTGCCACCAATTTTCCGAATGCACGTGAGTGACATACATTAAAAAAACACACACACACACCTTGCTTGTATAAAACACCTGGTGCTTAGAGAAAAAGAAGAGAGTGAAAGGATGGGCCATCCTCAAACAATTGCAAACAGCAAATGGATATCCGGAATAGAACACCAGCAAATGATACACGATGTACAGTGAACGTTCATCTCCGAAAGGGACGACGAAGGAGAGATCAAGTTATACAACGGGACGGAACGAGGGAGACGATGGAAGGAGAAGATGGAAACGCTGGGGAGGGGGGTAGGAGGAGTTCAGGGGTGGGAGAGGTGAGTGGAAACTTTAGAGAGCGGGCGAAGGATAATCTGACAAATTAAACAGAAAAAATATTCGCGCGTGATGCAAGTGTCGCGCGCTCGTCGCAAGGTCGCTCTTTACCTCTACACCTTGGTGGCTAAATGCATGTGATTTCGTACACGTCCCGTTTATATGTGTGTGTGTAATATATATATATATATATATATATTTATGATTTCTTCGAAGTAACACGGAAGTGTTAAATGAAAAACTTCGACAGCAACACACAATATGAGAACACATAAAAGGAACACTCACACTTTAATTCTTGATAATTTCGACAGAATTGAGCTCCGTCGTCCTCAGAAGATTAGTTAGGCTGACTGACTTAGGATAGTAAGTCCTAACTAATCTTCTGAAGAAGACGGAGCTCAATTCTGTCGAAATTATCAAGAAATAACGTGTGAGTGTTCCTTTTCTGTGTTATTATATTGTGTGTTGCTGTCAAAGTTTTATACATACATACATATATATATATATATATATATATATATATATATATATATATATATATATTTCGACTTAGCGATGCTCTCAGCTTCGGCCCGTCGGCCATCGGCAAGTCGAAAGAAACGGTGAGACCTTTTTCAGGTCAGACAGCTTAAACACTCTACAACGTGAGTGTACTTTTACGTGTTATCTATTTTATTTTTTCCATTGCACCGTAATATTTCTCTCGTGAGTGCTTCTATATCATCTATATGTATATATACATAACACTTTTGTCAGTTTTTTGAAAATCCCACGGACGTGCACAATAATGTAAATGGACTAGTCGACACAAACACAGAAACACATAAAAGAGGAACTCACTGGGTCTCGAATTTTCGGTGGTGCAACCACCTTTCTTAAGAGGAGTTAGGAACAGAACTCGAGAATTCGAGACCCAGTGAGTCCCTCTTTTATGTGTTTATGTGTTTCTGTGTTTGGGTCGACTAGTCCATTTACATTATATATATATATATATATATATATATATATATATATATATATAGTCTGGCCTGAAGAAGGCCTCGAGTAGCCCGAAAGGTCAAACAATCTACAATTTGAGCGTTCTTTTACGTGTTATCTATTTGATTCTGTGTTATATTGTGCCGTCCAAATGTTATATAAATATATATATATATTTTATATATGTTTGTGTCTATGTGTGGGTGTGAATACATATTTGTGTATATATATACAGACATACACACACATACATATATGATTACGCACATACATGCATACGAGCATGATTGTTTATGTGTGTGTATGTGAGCGGACTCGGGGCTCAGTCATCTGTTCCTGACGTTTTCCGCTTCAAACAGGCTCACGCTCGTATTCCACCCGCCCTCCCAGGGAGCCAGCCCCCACTTGCTCCCCAGCACGAACACCGACGCGCTCGTACGCAAACACACTCCCACACAATCGCATAAACGCCGTCCCACAAGCGCACGGCCAATCGAGGCTTCCGCGACCCATCTTGTGACGCTATCGCACGCACGCACACGGCCGCGAACACGGCCCGCAAACTCGATGGACGCTCGCGGACAGGAACACACGCGACCACACACACACACACATGCAAGCACGCAAAATACACAGATGCACACAAGACCACACACAAATACGTACGTATGTAGGGGCACACATGGACGACTTCTTTTGTCGAATTATTGCTCTTTTATACGGGATATGGCTTTTACACGCGTCGGCTGCAAGAGGCAGCGTGACATGAGGAGGGAGGGATGGAGATGGAAAGGGTTTGGTTTTGATTCCGGGACAGTGGCCGGGGGAAGAGGAGAAGGAGAGGGAGGTGGGGGAGGGCAGGGAGTGGGGAGGAGGAAAGGGGTCGGGAGAGATGGGGTGGGTTTCGGAGAGTGATGGGATTGGATGGAGGAGGAAGCTCTGGCTGTCGGATGGCTCGTAACGACGCGGATATAAATAATGCGCGGACAGAGGGAGCTGGATTTTTTTTTGAGCCGAAAGCGCGAGGCTCCGGGGGAGAGTGATAGAGAGACAGGGATGGATTTCGAACGGGATGGAAGCTGCAAGTTCGGATATCTCGGAGAGAACATGGGTGAACATGAGAAAATCCGAGGAAATATGACAAAAAGAAAAAAAAAGAAAGAGACATCCGCATATCATAGCATCGCAGTGATTTTTGTGTAGCAGTTTTCTCGTTAAGTGCCCTCAGATTTTTCGTTTATCACCCAGTCGAAAGGTTTTTCGGAGCTCACACGGAGAAATATAATTGGTTTGGTGGGAGACCTCACGTTAGTTCACATACAAGGGTTGGTTTAGGGCCGAGAAAACATCAATTTCCGAAGATTGATGAATATGATGGATTCATTTAAATATTCCTTATTTACAGCTGAAATTATCCCGTAAATAAACGTGGAAACTTCATAATGGCAGTCGTAGCAAAAATCTAATTCCCAGTCAATGGATGGATTTCCTTGGTCATTGATGACTTGAAAAAATAGTTCCTACATAATCGTTGTCGTATCTTGGCTGCTATGTGAAAGAATCGGCACACATTAAGGATAGTTTATAAGTTATAATATGACTATGTAACTTTCTTTTAGAAAGCGTAACATTGCACCTACCTCCGATATTATGTGATATGATTATGGGATGTGATTAATAAGAAAAATGTGTAAAGAAGAGGATGATAGAAAATTGGCCAGAGTAGAACTTCCTCATGAGTGCAGTCGTCAAGGAATCCAACGTTTAAGCTCTTCTTATCTGCTTTTCAAACGACTCTATTCTGCTTTACTTGTTTGACTTGGACATTGGAGTAGGAAGAACTCCACCAGGAAATAACTATTTACTCATAGATTCTTATATTTCTAATCTACCGGTTAAGACACAGGCTACACAAAGTACAATGATATTTCCCTTGCCTCTGCTAACATGACGTAACTTGACATACAACACTACAAAAAGTCCCTCTTGAATTTCGCATACGTCCGCCCTCCCTTCATTCCGTCTAACATCCGTATCCCATTCCTTTCTCATCCTCGTTTGTCTAGCTTACCCTCCTCTATCAACCTTTATTTTAATTCTAATCTTAATCAAAATTCACTACGATATCAAAGGTTTTTTATTTCACACAACATTTTACACCGCTAGAATTCTTCTATATAGCCGTTGCGCTTCGTTATATATTTTTTTTCCAAACGGAGAAAATACAATTTCCTGATCAAGTATTTATTATTATTATTTTTTATTTTTATTATTAAATTAAGTGCAAAATGGTTACAAACTTTCATAAAGCAATTCAGTATCGAAAAGTGTTGTAATGAAACTGACTGTGAAGTTTTTGTTGACGTTGTGGCATACTTTTTTACGAGTATACGTATACCTCAATAAAATTTTTAAATTAGGGTTTTCTTAGAAAATTTACGTACCTTGCAACACTAACACATTACGCATCCAAGTTCCCGAGGCAAATGAAATCACAGGTGAAGGGGAATTTTCCCGAGTGTGCCAGAGGATATTGAGGAGAAGAATTGCGACCGAAACAAATGATCATGACATTGGCAGGATCAGGCTAATGTTGACATTTGCCTCTTCGAGTGGCAGCGGCGAGAGAGATCAATGTTGGCTCTTGAGCCGCGCCACTTCCCCGCTCTTTTATACGCATTTACGACTCCATTGCCGGCGGCAGACACGACATTGGGGCATGACTCAGTTAACCCACACCACCTTCTTCTCCCGTCACCCCATCTCTGAAGCTTCGGATTTTCCCTCCGGGGGATGTTTCGATGGACGGGGAGGGAGGAAAAGAACGGGAGACGTTGTGGTGGGGCCAGGCGAGGAGGTCTCTATGCTTCCGGAAGCGGGGAGAGAGAAGGAGGGACGAACGGGGGAGGGGGAATGAGAATTCCGCTGGGGAGGCAAAGGAGAGGGGGCGAGGGGGAACCTTTCTCATAGCGTGGCGATTGCCGCCAAGCGGCAGTAATTCCATTGCACCGGGAGGAGGGGGAGAGGGAGGCTCTGGGTAGCAAGAGGCCTTTTGACGCACGCAGTTACGGGAAGGATTGACTTCGCAGCCAGGTTCATTGGGGAAAAAGTTTTCCGGGACGCACTGAGAAGAGGTAGGCTCGAGGAAAACCACATATTTTGTCGGATTTACAGTGACGACGGCGGATCGACTTGGATACTGGCCGATGGGATAACCGACTTGTCAGATCTCTTAGTCATATCAAATAGACCAAGAAAATTTTACTCACAACTGCATTTCGGTATATTTGATAGGCTGTGGCTATTTATTTTAGTTAACCAACTATGAACTTCATGTATGTTTTGCTTCAACTCGTGTGGAAATGAAATACTAAATAAAAACGTCTTATTCATGCACAAGTAATATTTTATTGGCTACGAAAATTTGAAATTTGTGTTTTCCTTTTAGCATATGTCCATAAAATAAACCAGAGTCACTCAAACACGATATAGGTATCTTTGATGATGGACCACAATCCCTATTGAGTTTTGTCAAACAATTAGAGCGAGCTGAGTCTATTGCTTATATTTTTCCGTGAGAGATGCGGAAATTTTCGAAAAACTCCTTAAAATATAATCAATTGGGAAATGCGCCAGTTAGCGTTTTGCTGTATAAAATTGTCAGCAATGTTTAACTTATAATTGGACGAATGTCATTCGAAAATCATGAAATCAAAAACATGACCGCGAGGTTTCAGTTTCCTCGATGCCTATGAGTATTCAATCAGTAATAGTGCAGTTTTCTCTCTCCCTGCATATATATAGGCACATATGTATGTATATATACATACACACAAATATATATATATATATGTTTATGGTTTATATATATATATATATATATATATATATATATATATATATATATATATATATATATAAACCATAAACACAGTAATCAACCCGAAGGTCGGTTTAGTAGGTGATGGTAGAGCTCACCCATGTACCAAGCCCGACGGCGTGTGAATATTCACACATCAGGGTAGGGGGGCCACTTCCTTTCCCTGTGCCGGTTATGGTTTCCCAGGAAGACCTGGTACCCGAAAAATCAACTAGCTTGGGTGGAGCTGCAAGTGCCTAGAGTGCCTTGCCCGGGAATCGAACCCGGGACCCTCCGGTCAATAGTCCAACGCTCTACCCACTAGACCACCGCGACCCGCATATATATATATATATATATATATATATATATATATATATATATATATATATATATATATATATATATATATATCACACACATATGAAAGAGATGGAACAGTTGATGGAGAAGTTTGATGAATTGACAGTGTAAGGAGAGTAAGAATTATCATTATAGGAATTATTATTATAGGAGAGGTCATTATAAAAGAGCTCCACGAATTATCTTTTCCCAATATCAAATAAATTTGATGCCTTTTCCACAATTTTACACGGTTTGTTCAATATATAGCGGTCATAAAATTTTTATTCCCACAATTTTAAGTGTCAAAATTTTGAAATCATTTTAATGTAAATGTGGCACAAGGTTCAGTGATTTGATTTCAGTAAGCTATCAGCAGCAGGCGTTGCAGTTTAAAACGCCCAGTTCGCAATTAGCAGCGGAGATAACATTTTACGAGCAATAAGATGCATTAAATTTTTGTTTTCGTATGAATTTATCTTCAGCCGGAGCCTAGGTAGGAGGTTTGTGGAGAGTCTTTTCTTCCCTACAGAACAACTGGAAAATATACACTGAATGGTTGAGGCCTTAACTTTGTAGAATTCCATTTTTAACTTAAGAAATTAGTCCTGAGGATGTTACAGTGAAAACGAAACTAGTCGACAAATAAAGTTTATTTCTGTAGAAAGCAAAGATAATATTATTTTCTTAAGTTAAAACTGGAAAATAGTTGAAAATGTTTAAAAAAAAGGAGACTATCAATTGCAAAGGAAGGTAGATCCGTAGATTTAGTCAATTTCTTACGGAACTAAGCATTAGCACAGGGAATTCAATTAGGAGAAAAGATTGTCAAATGTAACGTTACAAGCACAATCAGACATTTTTCACATTTTATTGGATTCCACTCACACGTTGATAACAGAAAACTTGCACATGAAACGTATTTCTGCGCAAAAAAGACGCTAGCGTGCATGTTAGTCCGAGGTGAGGTAGAAGTTATAGGAAGAAGAGGAGTTTCTTACGAAGGTTATCACTGCAGATGAAACTAGGTCATATCAATTTGGTCTTAAGAGAAAAGAGAAAAGTTCTCTGCGTAAATCTCTGGCATCACCAAAACCAAAAAGTTCAAAGGGCCCGGTGAGTTATGCTTGTATTATTTATTGATGGGGAAATGGTATCTAAGCATGTCTTTTCAGCACAGACAACTGTAACTGAGACATACAATGTACAGGGATGCACTGAAAATTCTCAAAGGCTGTATCAATCGCGAAATGACAAATTTCAAAGCAACAGGCTGGATGCTGTATTACGTTAATGCACGGATGCACATCGCAAGTGCTGTTGCTGAATACCTCGCGAAAATTAATGTTAAGTGCTTTCATAATCCTCTTCATAGTGCAAACCTTGCCGCATGTGATTTTTTACGCTCCACAAAGTGAAGAAACACCTTCGTGGAAGTGATTTTCATCGTCTGAAGCTGACGTAGGCGAACTGAACATGCTTTAACTTTCAAGGGCTGCCGCCGCATACGAGTGAAATCAATGAAACTTGTACCACACGTACATTATAAATTATGATAATAATATAACATTAAGTTAAACTTTTGCTCAATAAATAATGTTAATAAAAGTTTGTGAACAGTCAATATTGAAAATCCCTCGTAAAATGGTACTCATTTTAAAAAATTCAAGGATGCCGTGAAAGCCCGATTAGATTTTAGAAAACTTCTTTAATCCAAAATCACTTCCAAAATTTACCATAATGATGATGGCGAATCAGTTCATCTACTTCTCTGTAGCATGTATATTAATATGACTGTCGTGAGGTTTTTCAATGATGGCGAACTTTAGGTCGAACAAGATATTAAAATACGTTTAAGGCTTTGAAAGTAGTCTGGGAGTAAGAAAGGTTTAAGAACTAAAAGATATCTTGATCTTATACTGGCTATAGCGACCGAAACAAATCGCGTTTAAGTATTATTAATTTTATTCCCTGCACAAATAGGGAAAAACGAAGAATAGAGGAATAAGAATTTCAGCATACACTAAAGGTGGGGAGAGTCATGACTACCTGTCGTTCATACAAGGAAAGTCAAACAGAATGAGAAAATGACAAAGCGTAAAATACAAGCGATGGCCCTCAACGGCTCTGTCAATAAAGAACACAGAAAGGTAGGTAATATTTCGCTGAAAAAAATCGATCTATAAGAAAACAAGGAGACAAATTACAGGGAATAAGTATTGAGGTTGTGAAAGAAAAAAGAGGCAGTTGTGGAGAGAAAAAAAGGAAGGTATGGGTAAGTTGGAAGGGCTAAAAGGAGAAAGGCTGGGTCCCGAGTGAGGCAAAGGGGGCGTGGGGCAATTTGGATGAATGATGGTCCCCCCCCCCTTAGAAGTCCCCCGAGTTCAACTGTTCTCCCCCGTCATATCCCTTCCACGCCCCCGAACACGACCGCCGTCCCCCGTTCGTGCATTGCGTGTCCGAAGGGTAGCCGAGAAAGTATCGGTGCGTCTCAAAAACATCAATGTTTCACTTCATACGTGTGATGTTCCAAGGACTCGACAGACCCATCGATTTATTCCCTTTACAGGTAGATTTATGAAAGAGCTCTCCAATTGGAAATGGGGCGGTACATGTCAATGGAACCCGGAGAAATATTTCAGATCGAATTAATTCGGATATCTAACGTTATGTAATTTATTGACACGATATATATTAACTTTCTCCTTATTTTGGTGAGCCTCATTTACAAAAATTCCCGTCCGCTGTAGGTAGCAACTATTTTCGTTTCATCAGGGAGTTTTACACCCACAGACCAGTGAAAAGTAGCTATCAGAGACACAAAATCCCTTACCAAACTAGTCACGGTATTTTTTCATAGTTTTGATTGAAGTATTTGCGGTAGATATGATCATTAATTATTGATGATACATTTAGAGAATAGATAATTTTAAGTCATCACTGTATACTTATTCAATTGTCAATAGGAATGGGTAATATATAATAAATCATCGAATTGGTGTTTTATTCTCGCTTATCTAATTTTATAGAGTTAATTCACAAGAAACATGATGGGTAACACGCGGAAATAATCAATTTACTTCTCTTCCTTTTTTACAAACTCTTAGATTCAACTTCATAAGTTACCTACATTAAGGAGGAGGTGAACGGATATGATACGTTATATGATAAATACTAAAATGAAATAAAAACAAGATTCCGATACAAAAGTAAATCACATAAGGTCCAAGGCGTCATAACATATATCGCCAAACCCCAGTGCTAGTGTACAGGACTACCCTTCATTACGTTCACAAAACGCGTAAAATAAATTATTCATATTATACAGCTTTTCAAATAACTTCCTGGCTTTTAGGATAGTGAAGCACCCCTATAAACGTTCAAGATGTTTTGAGAAAATGTCACTAGTTTAAATATTGGAAGTTTTTCTACGGAAAAACATCTCCAAAGTAATCATTGATCCATTTGGTCATCCCTAATTTTAATATTTAAAATCAGCAATCAATATACTATGTTCTTAACCATTTTCTTCAGTCCTTACCAGTCACTTCTTTAACATTTACCGAACATAATTTATTTCATAATGAAAACTTGGCCCTTCACTGTGGCTCGATACGTTACAAGCCATCATTAATTAAGGGCTTCAGTAAGTTACTGCGCCTTACAACGTGTGAATGATGACTAATATTAAGTGGGGACAGCGGGCTGGGAATTCCTTCCACAACACGCTACAAAGGTCATGATAGCACGTCATGAAATGCCAACGGTTCGCTGCAAAACAGCCAAGTTGGCACCGCTGACCTTCTAAAAAGCAAACGGAGAGGCTTACGAGACTCCCCCTTTTCATTCCTTCGATATTTCCCCTGTTGTCTCATATCTTCCCCCCTCCCACCTCGCGCGAGCCAACCCTGCACTGCTCCGCGCTCGCATGACTCAACCCCGAACCCCCATCGACGAGCCAATGCGAATCTAACCTCCCTAAAAACCCTACCCGTACCCTATGGAGTCCCTTTACATCCATGTCCCACCCTCTCTGGCATCCGGGGTTTCCGACGTTATTGTGGTAGAGCGAGGGGGTGAGTGGGATCGAAGTGGGAGGAGGAAATTATCCCGATGTATGTGCCAGAGGGATGGGGGTGCGGTAGGCGGTGCGGTGTGTGAGTACGCGCGGTTGTTGAGGGAAATGGGAGCAGGGGGGGCAAGGGTATAGACGGTGTGGAGGGCGGGGACAGAGGGGCTGAATGGGATGAGTTGGGGTGATGGTCGGTCGTGGGGAATTGGGTGGGGAGATGTGGAAACATTAGGGGACGTGAGGGAATTACAAACTGCGATCCATCAATATTTAAAATAAACATCCACCCATGAGGCTTATCCTAATTCTTGTATTACCAAACAGGCTCAGAATTGAATCAAAATAATCACATGAAGCAAAACATATATATAAATAAATATGCACACACACACATATTATATAAATATATATATACATATACATATATATATATATATATATATATATATATATATATATATATATATATATATATCTATAATTTAAATTCACTAATAGTCATAACAAACACAGAAACCAAAACACACAAAAGAGGGACTCACTGGTTCTCTAATTTTCGGTGGTCCAACCACCTTTCTCAAGAGGAATTAGGAACAGAGTTCTGTTCCTAATTCCTCTTGAGAAAGGTGGTTGGACCACCGTAAATTCGAGAACCAGTGAGTCCCTCTTTTGTGTGTTTTGGTTTTTGTGTTTGTTATGACTATTAGTGAATTTAAATTATTGTACACGTTCGTGGGTTTTCCAAAAAAAGTGACTATATATATATATATATATATATATCGATGATGCGGAAGTACTCACGAGAGCAATATAACTTTTGGACGGCACAATAGAACACAGAATAAAACAGATAGCACGTAAAAGGACACTCACACTGTAGATGATTTAAGCTTTCGGCCTGCTCCGAGGCCTTCTTCAGGTCAGACTCATATTATCATTTATATATATATATATATATATATATATATATATATATATATATATATATATATATATATATATATATATATATATATATATATATAAACGCACGCGTTTTCGAATTTTCAGTAATACAAGCCACCTTTCTTAAGGAAGAGAAGGAATGGAGAAAGGTAGCTTGTGCCACCGAAATTTCGAAAACGCGTCAGTTTCTTTTCTTTTTTGTGTGTTTCCGTGTTTTTGTCTTTGTCCGGTAATGCTAACTTCATATACAAGATTATTCACATCCATCAGACTTTCACATAAGTTATATATGTTGCAACAATTATTTCCCAGACTTTGAGTCTCTGGTATCAATCCCAAAAAATCCTCTATCCTATCCTCAAAAACCATAATTCCATCACCGAACTTTTTCCCAAATGACCCTCTTTAATACTTTTACAAGTCCCGCCACCTTATCAGATTTCCTAAAATCAACCAATCCACTCCTTAAATCCCCGCCTCATCCCAAAGCCACTCTCATGATCTGCGATAAATGTAGATGCAAAATATGTTCTGTTTTCAAAACCCGAACCCCCCCCCTCTCCCGCTCGCCTTTTAACTCTCTCCCACCAATTTTCTACTCCTCATGTACTTCCATCAATGTAATTTACCTTCGGAAGTGCCAAATATGCCCTACCTTTTATAATGAACAGGTACTAACACCCCTAAATATTGGAATCAATAACCAACGGGTCTCATGCAAGAATTCTTCCCTGATTTGGGATGCTCCCAATCCCAAAACACGCCTCCGAGTACAACACTCCCTTTGATAAATGCTACAGTGTCTCCATTTTAGCATCCCTCTCATCCTCTGACCGTCCTCTAAAACTCAAAGCAATAAGAGTAGGTGTTTATCTGGCTCCTGGATTTCTGGCATGAACCAGGTATTAATATTAGACATTAATTACCCCTATATTCACATATCTTCAAACCCCTCCGCTCCCAAAACCTTCCATATTATTCCCACACTTCTAAAAATTCCCCTCCCGACTCTTCCCCTCGGAGACTTCACCTTCTCCTTCCATCAGCGTCTCTGGCTCCTTCTGTTATCCTCAGCTCCTTCCTGCTCTTCCAAGAAAGGCGGCTTGACCACCGAAAATTCAAAAACTAGTGCGTTTCTTTTCTTTTTTGCTTGTTTCTGTGTTATTTTTTGGCCGCTAGGCATATAATATATATGTATAAAAAGAAAAAAATATATATATATATGTGTGTGTGTGTATAAACACATTATATATATATATATATATATATATATATATATATATATAAATATTGCACTCGTGCACATATGTGTGTGAGGGTATGTGCATACCATATCACGATGAATACCTCCCCAACTATCGAAAACGACATCAAAATACGTGATTATTTTTAGAACGAAGCGAATTTATTACTTATTTCCAAATAAATCATTTCGGCATCCAACTTTTGTAAAAATAACTACGTTTTGGTTTATAACTATGCCTAATAAATGCACCGGCATTACAAACATACTTCTTTTACATTTTTTTAAATATTAGAAGCGCAACTGTTTATTTGACATTCCTCTATAATACCGCTGTTCACCAAGAGCCGGAGCCAATATATCACAAATTTTAAGGGTTTTCATTCCGTTCCCCTTACTTTATTCTTCTACCACCAAATGTTTCCACCCACCACCAAATTTTTAACCATTGACTTTTTGATTACAGACAAGGGCTTATGGAACAAGAATATTAGGAAAAACTATATGTGCATTGTTATAAGATTCAATCATCAACTAATTTAACGAAATGCACATAGGTAAATTGGAAACTGCCATCATACGCTTTGGTAAGGGTACCCGGTTAATAAAATACTATTGCGTATTAATTTAATAAAATACTATTGCTAATTAATTTTCAAGCTTTGTGCACATAGAATCGCCATAAAATTTGCCCTCACAATGGCCATCATTTGAATCAATTTGTTTTCGCGGAAAAATATAAGGATGAGAACTGTCAAAATCCTATTTTTTGAAGAACTTTGGACTCAGGAATCGAAAAAAAGATAAAAGATTATCCGTTCTCACTGAGGAGCTCATAACCATTTTACGTAGAGGAAGCAGAAAAGATAAAAGAAATCAAGCATAGTCAATTGAGAGGTGACGGGGCGAGAAGGCAATACCGCTTCAACGAAAATTCTGAGAGATCGGAATAATGAGCGTTATAAATTCCATATAAATCAAGAAACAAAATTAATTTTTTCATGCATACTCGATAAAGTATAGAATAAAACGTAATTGGTTTCGTTTACTGTGAACAAAGAGCAGTGCAAAATGAAACTTAGATTTCGCAACTATAATGAGCTATTATTATTATTATTATTAGGTAATCTACCGGTTAAGGTAGGTTTTTGGATGGACACAACTATCAAATAAACATTTTGTGACTCCCCACCTAGCAAACTAATCTATATCAGGTCCCTCTTCATCTCTGTGTACTTCTTTCCTCCCTTCATCCCGTCCAACATCCCTATCCTGTTCCTACCCTTACCTCGCTTGCCCAACATTCTCCCCTCTATTACCCTCTTCAACATTCCACTACCGCTCAATACGCCTTTCATCCATTTTTCCTGCCTCCATAGGATTTCTCTCAACAAACCCCTCTCCTCACCCACCATTTCTAGTACTTCCTCATTTGTTTTCCTTTCGGTCCATTTCACCTTCTCCATTCTTCTCCACACCCACATTTCAAAAGCCTCCAATCTACGTCTATCCTCCTGCTTCAGCGACCACCACCAGCGACCGACGAGTCTTGTCTTAACATCCCTACTCAACAATGAGCTATTATATATTATTAAATTATATTATAAATTATATTATATATATTATATTATATATATTATATTATATATATTGTATTATATATATTATATTATATATATTATATTATATATAATATATTATATATATTATATTATAATAAATTATATTATATTATAAATTATATTATAATTCATGGGTCAACCTAGGATGCTTCAATAATAAATATAATGAGTAAACTATACATTAGCACACATACGTATTCAAAAGTAATCAGAAACTCAAATCTTATGACGATACTGTAAAGTAGCAGAAAAAAAGTGCATCTGATAGACACCTCTCATGCCTATTAAAATCGTACATTTCATCGTGCCCCCTTAAAATCCTGCGGTAAATTACTCTATCATGAAAACTTCTGCCAAGTAATAAGAGCAAACTCTCTCCACAACTGTCAAAGAAAAGAGAAGCTATAAAAAATGGAGGAAAAACGAAGAGCTGCTATAAAGTGAGGAAACAAAATGGAGGGCGGAAATACGAGAAGGTCAGTCAAGAAAGTGTGTGACTGGGATGGGAAAAATGCCGCTCTTGAACGAGAGTCCTAAATGTTCCCCTCTCTTGCTAAGCTTTTGAGCGTTCGTGCATCTCACTTTGCGACTTCAAAGAATGGCGCAAGACAATGCAGTCGGAGCTTACGTAAACCCTTTCGGCTTCTGAATAATTAAAAGCAGAAGTTTTTAAAGCTTTTGAGACAAGCTGCTCGAGGATTCGAAAGGCTTGGCGCAAGGGGATGAAGTTCACAGCTTGCCACGTTGCCTAACTAAGGTCCGTGTGTAAATCGAAGGTCATGGAACTGTTTTTAGGGTATAAGAGAACAGAAATATCGCACATCCGCACATTCAGATTTCATTACCAATCTGACGCTATGCAATTGAGTGATTAAAAAGCTGAAAATATGATGAGGAGAATATTTGAAATGAATTTCACCTTAACATTTATTATCCAAGAAGCACTTCACCAATAGGGTTTTTTAAAATTGAGATTTAAAGTCTCCTTTGTGGCAAAAGTTGAACTCATTTGAATGAAAACATCAAATGACTAATCATTGCCTACAAGAATTTGTTAAATAACTTCTTGCTATATCTGGTCTATTTATTTGAACAATCTCCAACCACGAAGTTTTATTTTCTATCGAAAACAAAGAAAAAGGTTTGATAAGCCATCATTCAATAAGTCCCGGGAATTATTGAACGGGATATTAACCTGACTTTATATGTATCGATATTTACATCGTCTACCTTGAAAAAAAGAAGTCCGGGGACTTCTTGAAAGATGGGTTAGTATAAAGTGACGGCCGACAGTCAGTAAAAATATTACGTACGGATGATTAAAAAAGCCATTTTGTCTTTTGGATTCTTTTTATTATGGGTTTTTAGGTCGGGAAAATCCTTACTCTGTCTCACTTTCTTGAAAAGTCATTTTCTTTACATTGCGGCCTCTGATAAATATGAGTTGTTAAGTTTCAACGTTTTGCTACACATCTGAATCAGATTAAGTTAATTGTCACCAGTGTAGCATTCCCAAGGAAGCGCAAGGGCCACCAGAGGCGTCCGGAAAACAAAAGAAATACAAATAAGAAACTGTGCAAACTTAGGTTACACAGTACGGTTAAGGGAAAACTTTCATCTATCTTTCCTTTAAGCACAATCTGTAGATTAGTTTTGGTGAGACAAAGTTAACCGGCAACAAAAATTACATAAAACACCACATTAACACAATGCTGTTTGAATGGGACCTGCGTTTGTTTTGATTCTGGAATTGTGATCTTATTATCCGTGAAACCAAGGGAACCAGATAATTAATTAACAAATAAAATATTCCACTGGGAATATATAATTATATTTTAAACATTTTTGCTCAATGGAAAGCTCCTTTTGTTTTTCATTCATAACGCTCCGTTTCCACTACATCATACCGGAGTCTAAAAGTCTTTATCTACCGTTTCTGGCGCTCGATCATAAAGTGTGCTAGTAAGACGCTAAATAAAACGATATGAAGAAATAAATACAGTATGGTAACTGCCACGGGGGAAGTTGGGTGAAGGAAATATTGAAGAAACCTTAACAGATCATAGTTGATAAGGATTGACGTTTGTTAGGACTGGGAAAGCTGCAAAAAGATATGCGCGTCAACGCGATACCCTGTAACTCACCGTGAGGAAAGGACGCAGGGGATAAAGGGAACTAGCTTTTTAATATGCAGTTGCGGAAAATTTAAGGTGACGTGATACGAATGGAGATGAAAATATTCTTGTTTAGAAACAACTATTTATCTAGTAATATAAGCGTTTACCCTAAACTCTGACATGAATCCATATATTTCTAGGAAGAATTGACACCTAAATCACCGCAGGAGTCTTAATTTATTTTATTTCACCGGGTTCATTGATTCTGGCTACGGTTCATAAATTATAAATGATATTATATTGAGAACAACCAAAAAATTTCAAACATATCATTGAAGGAATTTTTCAAAATTTCATTGCAAGCAGAAATGAGACAAAATTCCTAATAGAATATTTCTGGAGAAAAAAGGCCTATGCGCATCCGATCACAATATCGGACGAATAGTAGCGAAGGTGCCAGTAGGGGTTGGAATATTGTGGTAACTCGGAGGTAAAAATGCTTGGCTGGAAATGAGACTAGTGCCATTTTCGAGGGGAGCCTTCGCTGTATTAAAAGAGGGAGAGGACAGAACAAAAGTCAGATGACAGTGACAGTCGAGTAGCGAACCGTCCTTATTTGAAGGGAACCGACTTCGAGCCCCACCATCTGCTGCTCTCTTCTCTCACGGTGAGAGGGCCGTGCTTGGCTAAGTAGGGGAGCTGATTGCCACTAGAACGTGCATGGGGTGGGAACGAACCCTCCATTCCCTCCAAAACCTACTCACCACCCTCGCCACACGAAATCTGGGAGCGAGAGGAAGTGGGGAAGGAAGGGGTTGTGAAGGCGGTCGGGGAAAATTGGGTTAATGACAAATGGATTAGATTTGGTGTTAGGGAGTGGCAATTGGGTAGGGTGAATTGGTCGACGGGGTTGAGGAGATTGACTTGCAAAGATTACACGGGTCAGTGGGAGGGGAACATATATAATTTGTGGATGTAGATAAGAAGCATAAGCCTCGTGTGCATCCGCCGGGCTCGTGGTAGACCTGTAGTTTGCCTTCAGGTTCTGATAATCAGCCTACCGAATAGATTCTACTTCCTCCCGTTGTATCCACAACCAAGTTATCGTGGCCTTTAAATTTCCCATTCCTAATCTAACATAATGAACGAGTGACAGTTTTCACCACGGGGAATTATTTTTATATTTGTAGTTTGTATTTATAGATTTAAACGAGGATGACCATGTATACAATTGCTTATCAGTGTTTTTTTTTACGTGTTTGAAGGGCAAAATATTGCTACACTGAATAATACGAGCCACCCTCGCGAGTTTACAATACATTTTAGTAAAATGTATACACTGCACAATAATTCGTTTAGAATACGAGTATACTAGCACATCACGATCACCATTAAAAACAAAGAAAATATCTTAAAATGTTGTTTCGCTGTTTATTATTTTAACAGTAAAAAAGCAGAATTTTTAGGATTTCTTTACCCAATGTAATGTGTTTATTAGTAATTTAAAAACGCATACCATCCATGATTTTCAAAGACTGTATTCCCTGGAAATAAGAAGTTATGCAGATGAATTCACTTTATTAGGTAGGCATAGCACTGTTCACAGAAAGAGTTGGTGATGATGCCGTCCGTTAGTTTGATTTTGTAAACGCATTCATGGTGCGAAAAGGTTGCTACACACTACATTTCCCTCATTACAAGGAAAATGTTGATTTAATTTAAACTGCTAGGAAATTGTGTTTTAGAAATCATTGGGAAAAGGCTATTTGTGATATAATGGATCAATACGATAATAACTGTGTTAATGAAATTTTTCTCTTTAAAGTAATGGCTAGAAAACACTAGCGTCATTTAAAATTTATATAGTGTGCATTCTCTTCCTCATGAAATTTTCACTATTTATTTTTCTTGATTAATTTCACATGTTCAAACTTAAATTACGACAAAATAAAACCTTTAATGACGTGAATAGGTCCGCTAATAACATTTTTCAAATTGAAATTACATCCATTCGTGATTGGAGTATAATCACCTAATTTATTCAAGCATTGTGGAACTTAATTGAGTAACATCAATTATAAGGGAAACACGGAAAATTTCAGAGAGATTACCTATAATAGACGTCATATTTAAAGAGTGGATGGGAAATTTGAAAAAAAAAATTGGCTGTGACACAAGAAGGGAAGCGTAATATTGGTGAGGTTACTTCAAAATGCGAATCTACCTAATATGCATGACAAATACCACAGAAGCTAATGTAATACGTTGTAACGATTTTATAATTCGCAATAATATTATTTCAAATTGTAAAATATATTTGAAATCGAATGTTAAACACAAACAAAATTCATAATATACATGTTATTAATTACAGAGAGATCAAAGACTGAAACGTGAAAGAAGGGGCCTTGGACAGTAACAGACGTGAAGAAGTTATGCCTTGAACTTTTCTCTATATCATCATTCTTTGGCTGATATGACATAACAAAATGACATACTGAATACAAACTGATATGACATACAAAGAATCTACATAAGTATACAACATCTATAATTTAATTTGTGAAACGGTACACCAATTAAAATCGAAAAACGTCTCGATTATTATTTATGCATTGTTCATTTAATAAATCCATAATGCACTAATACGCTATTTTTGTTCGTTGTAAAGCGAGAAAATAAATCCTTATATCTGAGTCCACTATTTCTGACTCTTAGGATCGTTGGAATTCACCCATTACCTGTTACCAGTTAACATGAAAAATGATTAAGTTTTCATGAAAACGCAATGATTAAATAATTTAGATTAAAATGAATTTTCTGTAGAATCTGAAATGAAGGGAAACATATGATAGAAAAATAAATTAATATGCATATTTTCAGAGGTGGTTAGATTCGAAACGAGATCATTAGCAAACCTAAGACCATAGAATAGAATGTATCAAGCGTACATATCCTTTCGCCACACCTGTTTATACATGTAAGAGAATTGTCCCATAAGTACCAGAGCTGACCTAGAGAAGGCCGTAGTTGTTTAAAAAATATCAATGTGTTAGAAAGTACGTAATCTACGAGTATTAAGCGTATGTTTTAAGTTTGAAGACCCCGCGTTGTTTAGTATTTGTTTGGCAGCCATCAATAGTGAACGTTTTCAGTGAATTTGTGAAAATGGAGAAAATTGGTCATCGTTATATGATACAATACTTTTATTTGAAAGCCCTCAGCCCATCCAATATAGAAGCTGAACTGAATTCTACTCTGGGTGAGTCTGCTCCTTCGTTTACAACAGTAAATTATTGGGTAGCAGAGTTTAAACGAAGACGTACGAGCTGTTAAGACGAGCATCGCCTTAGTCGACCAAATGAGGTGACGGGTCCAGAAAAGGTGAAGAAAATCCCCAAAGTGAAACTGGATGATCGTCGACTGAAAGTTTGCGAGCTAGCAGAAATAATAGGAATTTCAAAAAATGCGCTACACGGCATGTTGATTGAAAATTTAGACATGAGAAAGCTGTGTTCAAGCTGGGTGCCGCATTTGCTCACACTCGAGCAAAACCAGTGTCGTGAAGATGTTTCAACTGAGTTTTTAGCAAAGTTTCACAGCAACAAAGCAGAATTTTTTCGTCGTTTCATAACAATGGATGACACATTGGCTCATTACTTCACAACCTAGACAGAAGAACGATCAAAACAATGGATTCAAAAGAGAGAACTGGCCCCACAGATGGCGAAGACTGTTTCATCTGCAGGCCAGGTCATGGCATCGGTTTTTTGGGATGCGCGTGGGATAATTTTCATTGACTACCTTGAAAAATGATAAAATATCAACAGCGAGTATTATGCAAATTTATTGCAACATTTGAACCAATAAATCAAGCAAAAGCCGCAGCATTTGGCTTAGAAGAAAGCCAAATGTTGCGGCAGATGTTGTTTCATCAAGACAATGCACAAGCTCACAAAGTTGTTATTGGAATGGCTAAAATTCATGAGTTCTAGTTTCAATTGCTACCTCATGCACCATATTCGCCCCATCGGCGGATAGGGTGCATGAGGAGATATAGCACCTTCGGATTATTTTCTGTTCGAAAACTTAAACAAATGGCTCAGTGGTCAAAGATTTTCCAACCGTTAAGGAGTTGATGTCGGCAGTTAATGGCTCTTTTGACGAGAGAGAGATTTATCATGAAAATAAAAGATATCGAACTTATTGAACATCACTGAAAAAAGTGTATAGTAATCGAGGAGATTACGTTGAAAAAGAAATACAATTTTTTTGCCAAAAGTTTTGTGTTTTCTATATTGGGTCGGGTAATTATGGGACCATCCTTGTACATCTTCATGGTCACTCAAAATATAGTCATTGGTGATTGCGGTGCGACATTGCATCTGGCATTACCATGCTTAATATACGGAATTTCTCTAGACTCTCTTTCACAGCTCAATTAGAAAAAAATATTACCTACTTTTGAGGCAGTGATGAGTGTATTAATTTATAGTTAACTCTAGAGAATTGAGGAAAGTGCTTCTTAAAACCATATTTATTGTTGGAGTAAATATTAAAAAAACAAACGTTGCCATTTTGAAGACAAGATGAGAGTTCTCATCAAAAATATGAAGGGATAAAGTGGGGAAAAATGAAATCTTTTCCAAAGAAAACAGTCGAGAATTGTGATTATGAAGGTAATTGATGGCGCATAGACCTTCTTTAGTTGTTATCAGCTCTGCTGGTAAAATAAATAGAACTAAAAATACATCCAATTAAACCATTCCAAGTCTCTTCTTTGTTAATTTAAAGAGAAAAATCCAAATCACGTGAAAGGAATTGCTTTTCATATTTAAATGTAATCTTCTTTCCTTTCAAAAAATTACTGACCAAGCTGCGATCAGTTATGCCTAATTGCATTATTTGCAGAGAAAATTATATTAAATTTAAAAGGACGTAAAATTTTGCATCAAATAACTAAAGAATTTATATATTAGACATTTTAAAGACAAGATTTTGTTATTAAAAGCTAAATTAAGGCAATATGTTGAAGGCAGTTACAACAAGGACGATGAGTCAAATATGGAAGACGATTCGTTATCAATAGGAAAAAATGTAACACGTAAACCTAGAAGGGCTGAGGGTGCGAAAATGGATCGATAAGAGGAAATGGAGCGCCAAGGTGAGAGAAGCAGGTTTTACACGTAAAAGTGTATATACAATCACGACATTATTATTTGTAAAAGAGAACAAGAACTGTGACGAAAGCCGTAAGTAATACGACTACAATAATCTATGTGTATGTAAAAGAACACCCTCGCCATTGAAATATGTGCAACTTCGTTCATTAATTTAAAAAAAAACTATCTATCCCGATTCACGCATTTCGTTTATTTTTTTTCCTGCGAAGCTACTACATTTTGTGAAAGCCAAAAATGCCATGGACAGTTACGAATTGAGTTGCGCATGAAAAGCATTTTCGACTAAAAAAATAAGATTTAAGTAATTCTTTTGAAATTTGGATCCTCGTATAAAATTTCAACCGAATACCGGTGGGAATAACCAGTTTTAGAATTTTAATGACGGAAAATTCATCGAATTTAATTATTTTATTTTCGCTTCATATTCGCAGAAAAAACGGTGTTTTTGAAATTTACTTTTTGGGAACAGGATTTCAAATATCTTCCCCAGAAGCAGTTTCTATGCTGCAAAAGAAATTCTAAGCTCATCACAAAAGCATTCAAATTCACATAATCCGTAGGTCAGGCGCAAAAAAAATGTGCGTTCTATTTCATACTGAAAAAATAGAAAACGACCCTTATAAAAATAGGGAAAACCAAACAATAACTCCACTGAAATTATGACATTGGCTTATCATACCTACAAGAATCGATCGCCGTCTCTATAAAAGTTGAGTACGGAATACGAAAGAAATATTTTGTATTTTGATCGTACACAGCTGTAATCAACTTTTATTTCATATTATTTTAGCATAAACTTTACATATTTTTCCGGAAATACATGAGTTAACATCTTTAATGTTAACAGATGATTTTTTAATTTCCTGAAAGTCATAAATTCACGAAAAAAAATTATTTGCGAGAGAAAATATATTTGTGGTATGTTTCTCCATTTTTTCGTATTTCTAGGAACCAAAATTCACGGGTTTTCGAGTAAAAATTCAAGTTATGGGAGAAAAAATAGTGCAAGTAAATTCCGAAAAAAATTTAGGAGACAAAAACAAAGAGTTTGTAGCAAAAATAACATAAAAATTGGATCCTTGTTTGTAGATTAATGAAAAACGCATTGCTATAATATGTTACATGAAAACAGAAAGCGGATCTATTAAAAAGAGATGTATGAATGTAGAAGGTAGAAGAAAGCAAGAGATTAAAATCGAAGAAAGGTTTCCGTGGTTACAGCGGATTGGTTTTGATATATCCGATCATGGTGAGGAGTTGAGTGTCGGGGAAGGTGAGCTTATTGGTTCATTAATTACCATCATCTTATCCGCCATACCTCTGCCCCACTTCCGAGCACTTCCTCCCTCTAACCCTTAACCTAATCCATTCCCTCCACCACCAACCTCCTATTCCCACCCAATCCACCACACTTACCGATTCACTCTCCTTCGCTTCGACCCTTCCTCTTAATTTCCCCCATCCCCATGCTATCCTCCTCGACCCTTTCCTGGTCCCTGTCACCCAAAAACTTTGCCATCTGCGCTTCTAATCAATGTTTCATACATTTCTAGGCTACCACTTAAACATTTAAGTGCTGTGCTATATATAGAACCTGTGAACCGCCACTCTTCGTGGTGTAATCTGAATAAAATAATGAAGTTCGCATTCAATAGCTATTTTTGAGGTGCATGTGTGTGTTTATATATATATATATATATATATATATATATAATAAACATTCATATAGATCTTTGAAACAAAATAACAAAAAGAAAGTCTGATGATGACGGCCATCGGAGATATATATATATATATATATATATATATATATATATATATATATATATATATATATATATGTAGATATCTTAATGATGTAGAAGCACTCCCTCAGGAAATATATCAAAGTGACACAAAGCACAAGAAAACACCAAAATATACCGACTACAGTCTGACCTGAAGAAGGCCTCAGAGGAGGCCGAAACCTTAAACTTTCTGAAAAAGGACTGTCCTTATACGTGTTTTCTATTTAAATTTTTGGGTTAATTGTTTCTATATATTTTTATATACACACGATTATATATTTATTCCTGAAGCAGGAGGATAGACGTTGATTGCAGGTTTTTGAAATGTGGGTGTGGAGAAGAATGGAGAATTGAAATGGACCGAAAGAAAAACAAATGAGGAATCACTAGGTATGGTGGGCGAGGAGAGGGGTTTGTAGAGAGAAATCCTATGGAGGCAGGAAAAATGGATGAAAGGCGTATTGAGCGGCAGTGGGATGTTGAAGAAGGTAATAGAGGGGATAATGTTAGGCAAACGAGGAAAGGGCAGGAACAGGATGGGGATGTTGGACATGATGAATGGAGGAAAGAAGTACACAGAGATGAAGAGGGACCTGGTGTAGATTAGATTGCAAAATTGGGTTTTCTTTGGAGTTATAAAATGTGTATTTGATAATTGTGTCCATCCAAAAACCTACCTTAACCGGTAGATTATTTTATTTTATTGTAATATATTTATTCAAATACGAAAACCCACCAAATAGACCAAGTTCATCCATCCCGTTGAAAATAACTAAAGTGGCTTGATTTCTGTCCAAAACTCAACAAAAGAAGTCGATCCTTGATTGATTTCCATTCCCGTACTTACTATACAACCGAACAGTACTAAAACAACCTCCACTTCTCTTAGTTGAATCTGAGCAGAGATTTGTCCATAATTACGGCCGAAATCATTAGAGGGAAAAGCTCCTGAATAAAAATATAATTATGAAACCACTGAGGGAGTTACAAGCTGAAAATGGTTGAAGCTGATTTAATATCGCCACGACTTCCCCTGTCATCGCAGGAAGATTTATGTGTACGATAATTTGTATTGAGTCAAAATTATAATTTATTTTAATCTTCCAAAATAAAGATATTTATTGGAATATTTATTTTCTTGAAAAAAACTACCCTTTAAGTCCAACATTAAAAAATAAAATCGTATATCATAAGATTCATTGATATCATTCCATTTTGAAATGAAATTGCTTTTCCTTCGAAACGAAAATCAAATCCTCCATTAATGTACTTGATAAATCTTCCCGATAAAATTCAATGATTTCGTACAAGTGGCTATACTATACTTTGGTGAAATTGTGGAATTATATAAATTTAACGTCCCCATTTTGGGAGGAATGGACTCCTCTAACAGAAGATCTGGTTGATATTAGTGAAAGATTGATACCGGTAAAGTAGTTTTACACAATACGCAATTCCTGAAAATAAAATAATGCCTTGTTAATTTTAAACGGTAATGCTTCACACCTCCCTGTGACAAAAAATTATGCATTTGAATTGCAGGATAAATTTTCCGATGTCAGAGTTGGTTAGTTAAATCCACCGTGAGCTCATAGACGGAGTCCAACTCTTTGCATCAGACAAGGATGCGAACCGCTCGGGCTGTTTGTGCAGTGGCTCGTGCGCGGCGACAGGGGCCCGCGTGCAAAGCGTGCTATGTCCACCAATCGGGTAGTTACCCCGCCACCACCTTACTCGTCTGTGACCCACGTGCCAACGCTGCCCTCTCACGGCTGTGAAGAGAACCTAGGGTGTTAATCAATCTGTTATTCAGACCGTTCGACTTTTGCGCGCGCACGCTCCAAAACCAGCCTCAAAGTGATGTATGCATATAGAGCACGCATGCATACATTATTGGGGTGAAAAACGAAAGGTATGTAAACTTTGAGACATAAGAAGACATTAAATCAAGAACTACAGTTAAATAAAATGATGACCTGTATTTGAATTTCGGTTAAGAGATAACACTAATTTTCTCAGCAAATAAATATCTATGCATTTATGTGTGCGTATATAATGGAGAGCAGTAGCATATATACATGTATATATAATGTGTATATATATATTTTTTTTTATATACACCGACATTTAGGTTGATAACCGCGTTTGTGTACATATATATGCATCATATATACATATATAAACACGGTTACCAACCCAAAGGTCGGTCTGATAGATGATGGTAGAGTTCACCCTAAGCCCAACGGTTTGTGAAATTCACACATTAGCGCAGGGAGGCCAGATCCTTTCCCTATACATTCTGCCGCTCGAATTCATAATACAACCCTTTTACTAGCTTATAAATATATTTTTGCGTACTCATGTATGTACTCTGTGCGCAGGCATGGGGCGAATGAGCGAGAGAAACTTGTGAAGAGAGAGAGAAATAAGTGCACGACCCAACCGGCGGCTTACACGCGTAAACTTGTTCACATGACATGGGCTGTTAATCTTCCGTTGTTATTAAATTAATGAAGTTGGCCGTCAGGGTTTTATTAAACTCTCCTCCCATCTTCCCCTCAAATCTCTTTCGTCCCCCCTCTTACTCTCCCCACTCCACACTCTCCTCCTTCCAACACACCACGGTAACCCTTGCTGTTCTTATTCACGCAATATTATAATGCATCTCACGGAATCCCCGGCACCGGCGCTGCGATCGATAGGGCCTTCAACTCTGTCGGGTTTTGCCGTGCGCCTCCCCGAGCAAAAACGGTCTTGCTCCTCTTTTTCCTTCGTCCTCTACTCCCCTATAACCTCTGCTTCCCCCCTTTTCTCTTTCCGCCTCTCTCTCCTTCATCTCTCTCTTCCATATCAAGCTAGTCTGCCCTCCCGACTACCTACTCTTCCTCCCTATGTCCCTGTCCGCTTTCCTCCACCCTGACTTCCTCTTTCTCCCTCGAACCCTTTCCACAGAATCTCTCGGAGTCCCCTCCGAAATTCCATTTCCACCCACCTCTCCCCACCTCCGAACACCTCCTTCAAAACTCTCCGCTGCCCCTCCCCCCCATCACGTCGTTTTTTAGGGTCCTAAACTCCTATCAATTTTGTCCGACGACAACCACCGAGCCCGTAACAATAATGTCCGCTTTTGGTCAGCATTCGTGCGGCCGTGAGCAACTGAACGTGACTACAAAGCGAGTTGCTCCGAGTTGTGAGAAATTATTTTCCCTCCTCATTTCATTCCCTCTCTTTGGCTCGGCGGAAAAATCAGGAAATATTCATGCATTCGGCTTCTTGGGCACGGTTTCACAAATACTTTGTGGCCGGAGTGAGGCCCACCCCAGAGCTTAGAGGCTCACGCCCGGATTCAGAGTCGGGAGATTGTTTGACTTTGTTCCGTCAACACGCGGAACAGACTTTTAAGCTTGCCGAATGGAACTGAAGCCTTAAAGAGATAGTGCAATGGGAAAATTTCCTCCCCGGAATTGTGAGTTTCAGCACCGCACAGAGACCTGGTAAAGTTTCCGGGTTAAAAGCAAGGGGACGATCGGAAATTCAAGACAATATTGTTGAGCCTGGCACATTGGGCACTGTACTATTGTGCTCCAAAGCAAAAACTCCTGTTTTAATGGAGTTTGCAATAACGTGTATTTCAGAACAGAAGAATAAATCACCAATCTGGATTTCGTTTGCTTTCCGACATTTAAATTCATCGTTGAATAAATTGAAATCTCTCAAAAGGAGTTTGGAGTTTCTCAAACTGAGAAAATTAATAGTACGGCCAAAAAGCATCTCATATGCTAAAAGCTTTCGGATCCTTGCATTTAAAAAGCATTGAAGTTAAAAAACTGTACACAGAAATTAAGTGTAAAATTCATTACACTGAATGGAGCACTATTAAGACGATAAAACAAAATTGAGCTAGTAAATATTTATCACTCACTCCAATGGTAAAATTTTGGGACCGTATACGCCGTGAGGTATTTATTTATTGTATCGGAAAATCACGTGTTTTTCTACTATTTGACCTAATTAAGAATATAAATTACGGAGATATTTTTCCTGGTTTCATTGGAAAACAATTCTCCTACTTTTACGATTAACAGGTGCTTGATTCTCACTTTTTTGGGTAATTTCAACAATATTGGCTGTTTTTACTAAATTTTCACTAAGGAAGAGTACATTTTTGATTTCGAGCTATTGGAAAATGTTCAAAAAGCAAAGTAAATAAATGTTTTAAAAACAGAATAATGTGTGGGGGAAGAAGCAGCAAGATTGGCTGTAAATCTCACTCATCGGAATGAGCTCCAGCACTTTCTATTAAAAAAATTAGCATATTTCAATTACTCTACTAATTAATTTCAATTCTCTGAGATGGAAAAGTTATTTTTACGACATTAAGGGAAATTATTGAGTAGGAAATTGGTTTTACTACTAATATATAAGGATATATTTTTAAGTAACTTTGCAAATTGTGCACGGGTAAAAGGTACATATTTTAAGTATTACGAATCTCTAATTCTCCAATTGGTACAATAAAACGAAATACTCGTGTTATTTGTGGAAAAATAAAGGGTGTTTATCGTTTCCTGGTCCAAATAAAAAAAAACTAAATTTTGAATATCTGAAGGAAGAACGTCACCAGAAACGTAAATGTATACATATTTAGACATAGAAAAGTTACCCTTCACATGCTCCATTTGACTCATTAAATGATAGGTTAAAATAAACTTGAAAGAAAAGGAAAAATTAAAGTTGTTTTATGAAGAATTCTAGTACTTATACGAAATAACTCAATTTTTAGATGATTAATGAGGTTATGAGTTTAAAAATCGAAGAAGATGATTATTGTAATATATCATGCATTATTTATTTTTTTAGGCTTGGTACGACTTTAAAATTCGATCGGTAAGTTTAAAATGACAGGAAATATGACTGTAGCTTCCATCTTGATGTTTTATTGCAACCAGTTTCAATGTGCCAATACATTTTGATGAAGTTTATCCATGACGTTGGGAAATGCTTAAAAAAGCGACGGAAACATTTAAGCGGCAAAATTCGAGCGTACTTCTGGTTATAGTAAATTCCCCGCCGCATATAACATACTATAATACCATATACTGAAAAGTAAAGAAAAGATTTAAAGAATTTCATCAGGGATTACAACGTTACAGACGCGATTTTATAATGTGGCAATACTTTCAAATTTTGAGAGGATATCTGCGAATCCATCAGTTGTGCTAGCTTTAGGGCGGAACTGCTAGGGGGGCTGTCTGCTTGGGGGCAAATAATATTAAAAAACAAATATCAGCATTCTAAGTATTTGAAAGACAGGAGAAGAAAGAGTCAGGGATGGTTTCAAAGCAGGGAGGTAACGGGGTTAAACAGGAGAGGGAAAGGGAAGAATAGAAGTGTTGGGGGTTGGTTGTGGGATCTGGATCCTGAAGGGGCGAGGTTAAGGCAGAGAGATGTGAGAGCGAGCGGAGGGGTGAATGAGGAGGGGTGGAACAAGGGTGGGAAAGGGGGCTGGCCCTAGGATCACCCGGTATGAGGATTTGGGGTGAGATGGATTTGCTGAGGGAGAGACAGGGTGACGGAATATGGGGGAGGATGAGTTGGGGAAAGGAGGAAAGTAAGGAAATTTGAGGTGGGCTGGTAGAGCATAGGGATAGGGGGAGGCACAGAGTTGGAGACTCCTTCCCCAGGGTTCTCCGGAAACTTTTTGGCGGAAATTAAAGCAGGATCTGAACGGGAGTGTGGGGTGTCACCCTCCCTCGCCGTTCTTTACCCCCTCCATGCGTTCATGTGCCACTCCTTAACACCGTTCTCGCCCAGCCCCGACTTTCCTCCTAATTCCAAGCTGTACCACGCAAACACAATCCTTTCATTTTCCCTATTGTCCTTCAGTAATTTCCAATCTATTTGTACTGGAAATAGAGGATGAGAAGTTCGGGAACGATTAAAAAATTATTGAGGCTATAAGTGACTGAAAGACTGGACAGAGAGCCCACGCCTTCTTTCATGGAGTGGTTTGGACATAAAATTGCCTCGATGTGCAATTGAGAGGAGGTTGACGTATTCGGAAGAGGTAATCCGTGACACAGCCAAAGACGCAGATTCGCAGATCAAGAATTTTCTGACAAAAAGAAAATAGGCTAGGTCGAATAACTTGAGTTAGTAGTGGTAGTAATAAATCTATCATATATTCCAAAATTGACAATAGTATCTAAATTCATTGATTTTAGGATTCACATCCAGATCATTGGTAAAAACCTGCTCAGACACATAAATGAAAATGACTTGCTCAAAAAGCTTTGAAAAAATTTTGCTTTATATATATATATATATCTTTTCTAGACTCATAGTTTAGTTTGACATTCGAATGCTTTCAAAAATCACGACTATATTGAGAATATAATGGAAGAAAACCATAATCATTATTCTATTTTTCATTTAGAAGAGTTAATTAAAGCCCAGTTTCTAAAGTTTTTTAAAATCTCGATATAATCAATATAACCTATAGAAAATTTCCATATCATTCAAACATACTCTAAGTTTTTCGACAGGTTGAACAACGAAATTTTCCAATGAATATAAACTAGCAAAGTACTGGTAGTAGAATCAGAAAATGAATTCTGTTTATTGATCCATTGTGATAAAAATAATTATTAAACTTTCCGTATAACATAACTTGAAAGTATTAATTAATAAAAAATTAAGTAAAAGTAAATAATGGAGACACGAATAAAGTAATGCTTCAATCTAACCTACTAGGCACCATTTAGAAAGAGGCAAACATTTTAAAGTTTATTTTAAAGTATTGAGTAACCAATTTCATTTAAAGAGAGAGCATTACGTAACTCAATATGAGAGTAATTAAGTTTACTAATATGTAAATTTACAATAATATTATTAAAAAAAAGATTCAAATATTATGTGCACGCAAACCAAACACCTGTTTTTCTTATGGAAAGATGATGTTCAATAATTTATCAGTGTGTTTGGAACCTGAAATGTCTCCAAAATTGACTGCTAAAGCGTGCTCTTTGTATCTTAAAATAGGATAAAAGTATTGTTAATAGATGAGCTATGAGTTTTAGCAAATAAGTGCAGAACGCAACGTTAGATTTGAATGGGGCAAAGTGGGAGGAAAAGGCTAAGGCGAAGGAAGGAAGAGGAAAAAGGGGAAAGGGTTAAAGGAGAAGGCGACGTGGTGGGGATGAAGTATGGGCCCTGGGTGTCTTGGAGGAGTTTCACAGTCCGCGATGGGTACGAGAAAAGAGTGAGTTATAATGGGAGGGGGTGAGAGCGAAATGTTGGATAGGAGTGCGGGGGAGAGGTAAGGGGGACAGGGATGCCTGAAGGGCACGGGCAGACTGTATCGAGGGGAGGGAGAAGTGTGTTAATGAATTTTGGGTGGGTTGTAGGGGAAGATGAGGGAAGGGGTGGCGGGAGGAAATTGGAATACGGGTGGGGTCCGGGAGGGCCTTAGCAGGTGTATTTCCGAGGAAAGGAAGCCTGAATTTCCCGCTATCTAGAGTCTCACACACCTCTAAAATACAGTGGTATATCCACGCAAGCTGTACGCTTCTACAGTAGAATTTCGGGCTTCTGTGATCGGAGGGGATGGATCAAAAGATAATAACCATTTATGAATATTTTAGCAAAGTTTTTATAGTGTGAAATCACTTTAATATCTCTCTGTTAACATCAAAGACTGTTGCAGTATTAAAAAGCCCGTACTTACAGCATTAATACAAGTACAATCATCACTGTATCAAAAAAAGGCCTGCCAATGGATTACAATCTTGATGCGCAGGGAGGGAATGTGAGTTTTGATGACCTCTAAGGCTCTGTTGGGCAAAACAATGATAGTTTTACTCATGGAAAAGTCATCCATTTCAGTTAATGAAAAGCATAGGAACGAGGCGAAAGATAGATTCCAGTGGGACGGCTATCTCAGTGATGGTATCACGTGAGAAAACTATCGAGGATGTTGCCTGAAAACCAATTTAATCACCCCAAAAATATATGATAGACGCAATTATTAGAATTGGTCTTGATAACTACAGGACTTGGCTCACTGGGTAATGAGCTGTACACGGTAGGGTTACAGGCAAGGCTTCCGAGGTCGTAATTACACAAAATCCTTGCAAAGTAGAATTTATAGCAGCAGAAAGGACAAAGATGAAGGCCAAAGCATTTAGAATAGGGACTTCGAATATCAGTATAATGATAATGACGAGGAAATTAGAAAATGTATGGATGTAGATGGAGAGATGAAATATATTTTAGGGAACTGCGGGGTGTGATGGAAGAGCAGCGGGGATTACTGAATAATTATACATAGATAGTCTTTATTTTGGGGCAAGATTGAGACTATGGAGTCTCTTCTTCCACATAACCCCTGAATCATAACCTAATTATAGAGTAATACACGGCAGAGAACAAGAGAGTCAAGAAGGAATGGCAATAGTGTTGAACAAAAAGGAGGAAGAGACGTGGTAAATATAGAGTAGATGAGTAAGAAAATTTTATTAGCAGAAGTAAAAGTTGAACCAAAGAAATTGTCATTATTCAGGTTTACTTGCCAACAAGTAACCATAGGGCAAAAAAATTGACATGTACGAGAAATTAATTACGATTAGAATTATAATTAATTACAATTAGAGAAAATAATTACGCGTCTCACCGGAAGGAAACATTAGATTGTGTTTGGGGATTATAACGCGGTGAAGTGCGTAAGGAAAGATGGGAGTGAAGTAGGACACTACGAGTTAGGAACGAGGAATGATCGCCTGGAGAACGCAATAGAATTTTGCCTAAGGAAAATTTCCTTGGAGCTGTTGAGGGATTCAGATCATACGTATTCTCATAATTTAGAGCCAATCAAATGCAACGTCAGACTGAAGAGAAAGAAACAGACAAGTCTGAGGAAGTGGAGTGTTGAAAGTATTAACGGGGACGAAATGGGAGAACCAGGAAGCAGTGGAAACAATGATGAGTGAGGATGGAGAGACGGATAAAGTAGAAGGCAGAAGGAAGTATATATTAAAAAAAGGAAATCAAGGAGGAGACCTGGAGGCAGGGTGAAAAGTAGGAGGGAATTTAGGAAACGGGATACGCGGAAGATCAAACTTTAGTTTGTCAGTCAACCAAGGGGTTGTAATCACTGTCGAGCGGATTAAAACATCAGTGTGATAGATCCTGATGAAAATCAACGTAAGAAACAAGTTAAATAGGGTTTTAGAGCAGGAGAAATGCTTAATAAAAAGTTAAAAGTGGAAGGAAACATTTATGGAAAGGAAAAATAGTTAACCTATCTTGGATGTTTTTCTTGTAAGTGTCTTCCGTAGGTTTTTCTTTCCTCACACACAGCGAAGTACTCCGAGATGAATTATTATGTATATCACTCTATGTTCATTATTTTATCATTTCCGTGTGTGTATGTATACATATATGCACACATGTAATATATATATATATATATATATATATATATATATATATATATATATATATATGTATATATATACATACACACGTATAGGTGTATATTTACGAGAATCCACATAATGCCTATCGCTAGTTCTATTTTTGGTTAATATTTCTTCCTACTGATAGAAAGCCCATGTTATTCTGCTTACTATATTGTCTCTCGTGGCTCTGATCATCTATTGTAATTAATAAAGGGTCACATTAAATTTTAGCTAAAAAGATGGCTCTTGTCAATTAAGCTAAATATGGAAAACCAAGGCCTGGGTAATTTTCAAAGGGGATAGGAAAAGAAACTGTAAAAAGTATGCATCACATAAATTATATTCCTACAAAGGTAAGTCTGTTTACATATACCCAGGGGATTTCGACATTTATATATATATATGGAGTAGATTAATATTAAAATATTTGGGAAATATTTCAACCGTTTCGTGTAATATCAATGATCATGTAAGCTTTTTGTTGAGACAAATGTCTGAACGAAACTGTTTTTTTCAACGACTGCAAAATTGAAAATGGCATCATATGAGAGTACTAAATGAAAGTCAGTCGTTTCAAGTATGGAATATATTAGTACACCGACGAAAATTTCCGACTTTATCGTAAAAATATCGAGTATTGTGTTACGTCAGCATAATATTTAAAAAGAAATCGAGAAATGGGGAGACAAAACATGTTTAACTACGGCGCGTTCGTCAAGAGAAAAAAAAGGATCCGGGAAAATAATCGCTGCGATTGCTTAAAGATAACAGCGTCCGGAAGCACCAATCTCTAGCGTCTTCTTTTCCGAGGGTAAACAAGGCAATATCAAGTGGAAAAAGTAAGCGGGGATAATAGACATGACGGAGGAAGGAGAACGGATGGAGGAAGACGAAGAGTTTTCGGAACGAACAGAAAGAGAGGAATGGGTACCGCGAGTGAGGGGATGGAGTGAACCGGAATCCGTCAAATCGGCGGAAAAATAAGCAGGATAAACGCAATGGCACACAAAAGGCTCGAGGAAAAAAATAGGAGGAGAAATAAGGGAGGGAAGGTCTGGAGGAGGAGTAGGTGGAGTGGGCGGTCGAGGAGGAGATGGCAGTTTTTTTTTCATTCAGGAGAGAAAGGAGAGGGGTGAAGAGCCAGAAAGAGGTAGAAATTCCTCTTTGGATTTGGGAAGTGGAGCCTCAGAGCGAAGCGCCTTCGTAGTCAGGAGACTGTAAAGGAGGGACCTCTCTGTAGTGGGGGAGGGTTGGGGAACGGGGTTTGGAGGGTATGGAAGGAGTATTTTTGGGGCAACATGCTATCCCCCCCCCAACCAACCGGCCCCGACTCCATCTCTTTTTTCTATCCCTCCCTTATCTCCCATCGCCAAAGTAAAGCCATCCGTGACGGGCAATTACCTAAGAATAGCGAGCCGTTATCCGAAAAAGAATATCGAGGAGGAAAGGGGAGCAGGGGGGAAAGATGGGGCAGTGAGGATGGGGAGCGGAGGGCGAGCGATAGAAAGAGAGGGAGAGAGAGAGAGAAATAAATGTCGTCCTAGAATACGCTCCCGCGGATCAAGGTTGAATCTTTCACGAACGCCATTGAATTTTCTCTTGTCGACTGCCTTTTGCAACCAGAGTCGATCATTTTTAAGCTCCCGAGGGGAGATTTTCCGGATTTCGCCCAGAGTTTCTTCTTGCTAGGATTTATTTCTCGGCTCGGAATGAAACGCATGATATTAAAAGGCTACACGAACAAATGCTCGGGGGAAAACTCCCTCACCAAATCTCTAGACGAAAATTTTCCTGCTTATGACCGGTAAAGCTGGATATTTTCTGTTATTCCGCGTGTATTTTCCGTCGGAGTTCCAGATTTATTCATTTGATCAAGGTACGTCTGCATGAATAATATTCTTTCGATATACTGGAAATATTGACGATTATACCTGTAGTAGCGGTTAAAAGTATTGAAGCATTACGGAAAATTCATTGCTTTAGAAATCCCATCATTTTACCATGGTCCCATGTGGAGGTACTCTACAGAAAATAAAAGCCAACGTATTCTAATTTTGCTGTATCATTAATTCTCCATGGAAAATATGACATTATTCTAAGTTAATTCATATTAAGATTATCAAAATATAGTATATACAGCATTTCAAGTCACTATTAAATAATTCATCAAATGGTTAAGTGAAATACTGAGGCTAGATATAGCAGTATCCAGACAACGATACACTCTGTTTATGAGTCACAACAACTCAATGGTATTCTTAAAATAAGAATGATGAGGTACATGTTTCTTGATCGGTACTCTGCAGGAATGAAAATGATAATTAATTTTAATATACACCTTGTTGAAAACACTGAGTAATCCGTTAAAAGAGGATAAGTCTGGCTATACCAGCTCTCGCAAAAACATAGCAAATATTTATATAAGATATTACAATTGCTCTGCCGCTTCTAAAAATTAAAAGGGCTGTTTCACAATCTGCTAAAAAAGGGGAAAAACTGTGTTATTGATAAAAAGCGTTACATGAACCATGAAGCGTCACCTACACCGTTACATGAACCCAAATGCCCTCGATATCCTCTCTGGTGCTTTTTACCAAGTAAGCAAGTCGCAATGCGAATTTCAGGTAAATCATTCTCCTAAAAAATTCAACCAACATTGTTCAATAAAAAAAACGAAAATACAGTCACAAAAGAGTACAATATTAAAAATACTTGGAAACTAATAGTTATTATTATTATAATAATTACCCATGCCAGATAATTAATTCATGTCGCCTTCCATCTTAGAGTGGCTAGGCAACAGGCGTTAGAGGTTATGCAACCCTCAAGTATGACCAGTTTGGCGGAATACATAACCTCCAGGATAAATTCAATTTCCATCTCTAAACAACGGTGCTGAACTGATAGAGTTCATATGTGTTATCTTAATTTTTGGTGAGTTAATGCATATTGCGCTGCTCGAGAAGAAGTTTATATTGAGCGAATCACATAATTCCTCACTTGAGAATCAATGAAACCTACCCAACATGGACATTATTTTGAATACAATTCACTTAAAACTGGGAAATAGTGTATACTACAACAACACTTTACAATTCATCATAAATTAATTTTTTACCTTTAAGTGATATGCGGATTGAGCACTTCCCGAGTAAATTAACTTTGTGAATACTTATAATACTCTTCGCCATCTACTCTTGGTTGACTACGCAGAGAATAAAGAACGCTCGCAAAGTTGTTTCCGAATACTTCTTCCTTAGATAAAGGTTTAATGCACCACATGGGATGCTCAAAACTGAAGTGTTTGCCAACAATACTGAGCCAGTGGGGATCCCTTACAGTTGAATGACGAACTATCGGAAGTTTTACGTACGTGTGTGTATCATGGTAAAAGACAAACTATAAAGGCTTCAAATTCTCCCAACTCATTAGCGACCGTATTTGAATTTCAATTGGATTTTTTTGGAAATACCTTTTTTTGAATCTAGTTACATAGTCATAAATACATGCTTTCCTTTTTATGCAGATTTGAAACGCTGACCATACTGAAAAGTAGATATTATTATGAAACGGCCCCCTAGAACTAATCTAATTTTTTCATGAAGTCGTGCGGAAATATAAATACCATTGAATACGCTCTGTGTTGAAAGATACACAGAAAAATCGAACGTTTATTGCAGAAGGGAAATAAATTTTGCTTGCTGAACTCTAACAAACTTTGCATCTTTTATTCCATCATTGTTCCTTTGGTTTGGATCACTCGTTTTGATTTTCAATGATGGATTCAACCGTAAAGTATAAATCACGAGAGAATAAACTTGGGCATCTTGCTACGGAGATAGAACAGTGAGATAGCACAAAACGTAGGACGATTTGATTGTGGAGCGAGCGACGCTCGAGTTGATTGGATTTTTATTAGCGCGAGGAGGAAGAAAAATAAAATGAAGTTGGTCACAGACCACCAAGGAATGAGGGACTGCAGAAGGGGGGAGGAAGAGCGGGCGGGCAAGAAGGTGAAACCGTGACGAAGAATATTACGAGCCGTTGAGTTTATTCTTGGAAGAAATGCACTGACGGGGAAGGTTGGTTGATGTGAAAGACTTTAGGAAGAGGGAAAAGGGAGCAAGGGTAAGTCCGAGGGAAAATCTGGGATTTCGGTTAGAGATGGTTGATGGAGAGGTCTAGAGTATAAGGAGGGTGGGTGGGAGAGGGACACGGAGGGATTGTGTGGGCGAGAGAGAGAGAGTCGGAGCGTCATGAGGTAGCGGGGACGGAGAGGGAGAATAGGTGGGCCGGGAGAGGGGCGAGGGCTAGAAGGACGGGCTGGAGATAGGGTCGGCCGAATCGCCCGGCGGCCGCATTCCTCCCGTCCCGTCCCAGAGAATATCGTCCGCTCTCTCTCTCTCCCTCTCACTCCCTCCGCTCTTTCCCCCGCCCTCTCTGCATCCCTCTCTATCCTTTTCATCTATCTTCGCTCTTCGCTCAATCCGCAAAATACGCGCTCTCGCTGCCGTGACCTACATTCATCTCCATTGCTAAATTATTTCGGCCTGATAATGTTCCGTGCACAATGAACATCGAACCCCCTCGCCTCTATCCGCATCTGAGAGAGGAAGGGAGATTGGAAGGTGGGAGGGGGGAGAGAGGAAGGCGGGGCGAAAGCCACGCTTCAAAAGTGCGATGTAAATTAAGTGCACCGTGCTGCTTCGGATATGGTGAAACATCCATGGCATGGGTGGAGTAATGACGCAGAAGATGAATGCAATGACAGGTTACTCAAAATTCAGGACAATGGCATGGATAACCATTAAGTTGGACACAGTAATCAGACCGGAATAGCCAAATAAAACTAACGGTATACAAGCACAAGCGGAAACACGGCCTCTAGAAAGTTTATTGCCCTAGTAAAATAGTAAATAAAGCGTTGGCCTACTTAATTGAGGGAAATGTCATTATTTCGGATAACTCGCAGACGCTGATATTTTAAGTGATTGGATGAGGTCATTTTCAAAAATTAGCAACTAGAAACAGATACAAAAGCTTCAAGGATGTAAATGAATTACAATGAAACTACATGGAAATGATAAACATTGATTTTGTATTATTTCTATTATTTATTTAATTTTAAACATTATTATAAGAAGATATGCACTGTAATGAACTGCTCATGTGTGCTGATGTTGCTTTTGATCTGAAGACACTGATTTTATGAATGAAGAAATAATTGTAGATAATCGCTACAGATCACTTGACCCAAAAAAGACTAACGGGTTCGAAGTCTAACCTTTTAGCTGGGATAGGTATGATTATAAGAGTAATAAATAAGTACCGAAATGTTAACGCAGTGCATGATTAAGATTTTTTTTTCCTTTTTACATTATTTAAATTATTTATCGTTCGGAGTGAAATGACGTGTTGAAGGGAGTAAAAAAAATATTCATCAGGGAAAGTATGATTTATTGTCGTATCAGTGGCATCTGCAAAACGCCATACTATACATGCTTATGGGTAATAGTAACCGTGTGCGATGAAATATCTTGATGCAGTATAAGCTAAAACATTTAAAGCTCAAATTACTGCTTGAGTACGTGTTCCTTATTTGAAAACACCATGGAGCATGTAAACTTGACTCTCAGCCGCTTACCGGGCATTCTGTGTGTAGTAGATGAGGATGCATAGGCGTGCATTCCATTGCATACCATTAAAATGGACGAAGAGGGCCTGTGGAATGGGGAAGAGGTGATGGGTCCGGGAGAAGGGGGGTCGCGCTCTAAACTCCCCTTTCGTCCTCTCATGCCTCCGCCCAGCATTCGAATAGCATGCGGGTGACTGAGAATGGTGCGGAGCGGGGCGTGGGGGAACGAAAGAGGAGGACGTCGTCACCTTGAGGAGTCATCAGAGGGGCGGATTTGAAGGTGGGGGGGGAGGCGTTTAAGTCCTACTGGGATTGAGTGGGAGGGGAAGGGGAAGGTCTTGCCAGGCGCGGGCCCTGACAAATTAGCCACCGGAGAAGTGCACTGCTTCTCGCGTGAGAACAAAAGACTGTTGACTGCGGGGGAACAAGGGGGAGGAAGATACAGGGAAAGATAGGAAAGCAGGCGGCTTTTATTTAAGCCGAATTGAGACATATAGTCCCGCCTACTACGCTTCGTACTTGCACCTGGAATTGGCCCTTGCAGAGCGCTGCTAGAGTGCGCCTAAGGAATATCCAGTTAACCTATCCACTCAAGGACAACGTTTGCTCATAACAGGCTCACTTATTTCATTTCTTAATTTCCAGAATATGTAAGGTTTATCTCGAATCGACTCTGGCGGAAATCCAAGAATATAGTAGATAAAATTACCAAAATTTTAGACTGATTTTTGTGAAAACTCGGCGAAAACTTGGTTATAAATAGGTAATTAATGTTAATAATTTACCACGTCTAAGCCTGTAGTGACAGACGGGATATGAGAGAAAAGGGTAAAATACAATGTAAAGCACAAAAGTGTTGAAAAATAGGAGATTTTTAGGGTCCAAAGTATCACAAAAAGAAGTATTGAGCGGAAAAGAATGGGGATGGTAACTATCAAGAAGAACTCGATAAAGTAGTTTGAGAAAGGCTGTCATGGTCATTTTTTTTCTGGATTATTTTGGCTCATTGAGTACCCGACTTTTCTCCAGCTGACGAAAATAGAAAAAAATATATACCCAGCAAAAAAGGTAATAAATGAAAATAAAAATTTCATTAAAAATTGAAGAAAAAAAAACGTGCTGCGAGTGCTTTAGAGCGATTTAAAGAGGTAACTCAAACCGAGAATAGATAATAAAAATATCTAAAATCCATCTAGCATTTCAAGTCCTAACTTTGAAGAGGAGAAATTGATAAAATAAAAAAGGGGATGTAAGTGGGAATGTGGGTCGTGGGTCCATTACGAAGCGATTTTCGGCTTTAGGGGGCACTGTAATTAGGTCTGATTTCAGTTAATGGAGTATTCATTTGGATTCACATTCGAATCTAGACGACGAAAATGAAATAAGTAGAATGAAGAAAGAAAGGAGGAGAAGGAGCTCAAGATAGACTGGTGAGAGAAAGGTTATTTTCACTACATCGTTCGATGCAGAGAAAAATGTGGTATAGGCCACGAGAGAAAAAAATAAGTGATACGAATAAAAAAGAGAAGTGAGGACAGTGGAGGATGAGGCGATAAAAGATGGGCCGGGAATGAAAAGGGACTGTCGCCCCGAGGTCTGCCATCGTTCAAGGACTTACTGTAGGATTTACGTCACCGTGACTCGGCGAGCGAGATGCTCAGAACTTCACGGGAAACGGGTGAGGAGGTTGCACGTTAAAAACATTGTTTTTCCCCGGAGGGAAAAGCTCAATAGGGTATTATAGGGATATTCCGTGTCAAACTGACTTTTTACGGTCTTTAACTGGTGAAAGTATGCATGTCATGGAAAGTTGTCGAGTTCTTTCTATTACTATGTTACCCCAGCTAACAACGCCTGGTTCGTAATCTGGGACAAGCTTTTGCTAGAAAAAAAAAGAGAATGCGGCTCGACTAAGAAGTAAAATAAATATTTATATATATGCAGCTACTAAGGAGGAAATATTGAAGAAATGCGATATACTACTCTGGCTTCTGACTTCGGTAAAAGAAACAGTCGGAAAATGCAACGCCAGAGATTTATAATGGATTCAAAATGAAGGGAGTGTAGATACAGGGTATTCTGAAAGCAACCCTGATCGCAGGGGGCCAGAAACAAGTCTACAAGGACTAATGGCATATTATTTTCGCTATTAACATTTGAGGACCTGAAGTAGACCATGATGTTTCCCATCTTTTCCGGTAATTATCATATAAAATCTTACGATAAAATCCACAGACTTGGACTAGTAATGCGGTCTTTTGGACACAAACATACCTGCCACACGTGATAGAACAAGTCCAAAAGTGTTCAAATTCTTTTCCATCAGTCATTACCACTGCAAAGCATTTATTTAGCACTTGAAAACATATATTTTTGAGAGAAAATTAAAGAAAAAATATTGCCACAAAACCACATTGTACGCTTTATTAAACTAAAGATATGCTCCCAAAACCACTATCATCAGCATAAGTTTGTCCCCGGTAGCGTAGACGATGGTTAACATACATCAGGGAAAGGCAGCAAGATAGACGCGAGAGCGGAGCCGGCCTTCATCCAATGCAGAGCGAAAGAGATGGGGAGGAGGGCATGCTCCACGGGTGCCCACCCTCTCCCCTTAACCCACCACCTCCTTCGTCATCCTATAGCGTTAGTCCACATTATTTAGAAGCTGCTTTAACGGGTTACGGACTCCGTCGTCGAAAAGCTGGATTTATGTGCGGCTGAAGAGTGCCCTCGCTTCGGTGCCGGGCCGAGGGAGGGGTAAACGGGGAGGTGGTCGGGGGACGTGTGGGAAGTACTGTAGGGTTGAGGGGGAGCGGACGATGGGGAAAGAGCAAGAGTTATTCGTAAGAGTTTGTGAAAAAAGGGGACGCCGAGCTTCGCGCGTTTGCCAGTGCGAAGGGAGAGAGAGAAGGGAGAGGGTGAAACATGAACGATTCAGAAAGGAGCACAAGTGGAAGAGAGATGTGAGAGACAGATGGTTAGGAAAGAAAAGGGTGAAGAGAACTAAAGGGACTTGAAAGAGTGTCATACCAAGGATATTTTGGAGTAAGAATATCAGCATGTACAAGAGGAGTAAATAGTAATTTAGTTATCATTCCCGAGCCCAGGAGTCATGCATTTATTTAAAAAACATATGAAAAGCTGATTTCCAAATGGTTTCATGGGCCTTTGGGTTTATTTTGGAGCATTAAGGAAGAAAAAAATCAATAAAAATGGGACCTACAAAATGGATTTCCTCTTGTCTATGCTAAAAAGTTCTGATACGCAGTATTCGGCACCAGGATATAATTTATTTTGATTTGTTTCCTTAATTTTGTTTTTTCTTCTAGAGCAAGTTTAAGAACAACCTTTCCATATGCTTTATCTACCACTTCACACGTATATAGGGTTTAAATATTTAGATAAATGTTAAACGCACAGAAGTACTTATTTGGTGGAGTTATCGTAGTTTCTTCCATATAAACTAAAGTTTTTGAGAAAACATTTTCAGCGACTCGTGCATATTTTTCCCATGTGATACAAGAGAGTAAATATGCTGTCACACTAATGGATTGAATTCAACTATGTGGTGCAAAAAAATCACAAATACAGAACTCCTTTCTGTCATGTTGTTTATAACTTTGGCGACAGATTCCAAGAGACTGCGGGATATACCGCGACAGTAATTATTAACGGAGTCATCCGCTGAATGTGCATGACAACGCAACAATTTCAGAGGGTAATAATCATTTTCTTTGACGTCAATATAATTTCAGTATATTTTCAAAGCAATGAATTTGGCGTTTGGCAAAGTACGTTTGGCTATAAAAATCAAAGGTAAGAAACTTTCCATAAAAAATATTCAATTTCAGATGGGAATTTTTATGGCTATGGGAATCAGAAATAAAATTATTTGTCGACAAATATGAGGATAAAGATTGTTTTAATTCGTAAGTAGGTAATTTTTAATTCTATATTCTAATTTAACTCGTTTTTATATTTCTGTAGCAAATAATTTGCAAAATAAATATAAACCAGTTACCATATTCTCATTAACCTTTTTTTTGACGTATACTTCATATTTTTTTTTTAAATGACTCAGACACTGGAGGCATTTTAAGACTGAAAATATTAATTTTGTTTTCTCTTACGACAGAATGAAATTGTCACGATGCGATCGTTCTTATCCTTGCTTCAGTTATATTTTTACTGTAGTTATCTAAGAACATTAAAATTACATTTTTTTGGAGCAGTTTTGAGAAATTTTGCAAATATATATCCTCAATACTCTGCATAAAATGTTTAATCTTGAATAAATGAGTTGAGGTTAAGATCTTTATCTTAAGTTAAATGACAACACCCTAAATGTTATAGTTTTACGTAAAATGTGGAAACTGTTTTTTCCTCAGTATAAAGCTTTATTTTAGAGCTCTCGGATATCCAAAAGTGTTGATTAGTCTCATGAAGATCTTTGAAAAGTTGACGTAGCCTTTGTATCAAGAATGAAGTGGACAAATCCTTAAAGGGTCGGTAGTTTTGACCTTCAAAGCGTCGTTTATTTTCACAAAGTAATTAGTACACATATTGGTTCACTCTATAAGTGTCGAAAAGTAAGCATAAAATGATTAATTAATAAAAATTTAAGTTTATGGCAAAAAAATCAAATCATTGTACCTCGTATATTTCCGGCGTCGCCTTTTTAGTATAAAAATAAAGTAATAGGCTTACAATGTTCAACTACTTTTTATCCCGAAGATGAAATTCAATAAATTGTTTAACATTTACTGTGAGAGTAATTATATATGGTTATTAATTGTTACATCACAAATTAAAATATGAATTAACAAACATTTTTAAATTCCTCAAAATAAATGGAATATTCCCCGACTATTTTCAATTTTTCCAAACAATTTCTCCTCGAATTTTTCCTGTCAGCGTCGACTGGAGATATGCAGTTGCTTGCTTTCAATTAAAACCATATTGCAATTAACACGAATTCCAGTCCCCGGCAGCAGTGGAGACAAACAATGGCAAAGACTATTATATACCACCTGCTTCCAACTCGTTCTAACCAGTTTTCCTCATTTTACTCCGTTCCTTTTCCTGCTTTCCACCATTCCTACTTTCCTCGTTCTTCCTGTTTCCTTTCCCTTCCGCTCAAAAATGCACTTTTCCCCAAGTTACGGAACGCTTGATGGCCTTAATTTAAAGCAAATTCCGTCCTTGGATTCTGTTTATCTCAATTTCTTTGTTAAAGCCCCAAATCAAATCCTCTTTACCCTCACTTATCTTTTCCGCAGCAATTATCTTAAATGAGTAGTGAACCCCAGGACGCGTGCTAACAGCACTGTTATAACGATCTTAATCCTCTCCGACCTCTCATTGTACACTACCGTAGTTGCAAGCTTTCCCTCCATCTAATCAGGTCCGTTTGACTCAATTTACAATCGCTGATATTGTAGATTCAATAAATCGGTGAGAAATGCCAGAAGGATTTGGATGGAGTGTTTTGCCACCATAGCTGTTCAGATTAGTAAGCATTACCAGGTTAACATGGATATAATCGTGTAGGGGTTACCAGGGTTACAATCATCAATTTTAATCGTCTTTGTCCAACCATACGTATAAGAAAATGCAATGAAACATCCAGGTTTTGTACGGAGCGTACATGAATTGCATTGAAATTATATTTTTTAATGTTGAGAAAATATGTAGATATTGAGCTAACATTGGGACGGCGTGTGAAATTCACACATCAAGGTAGGGAGGCCAGTTATATATATATATATATAAATATATATATAATATATACATATATATACATATATATACATATATAATATATATACACATATATATATACATATAGTATATGCATGTACAATAAAATATTTGTTAACATATAACATATATATAAGTATATGTTGGACTACTGACCGGAGGGCCCCGGGTTCGATTCCCGGGCAAGGCACTTTGGGCACCTGCAGCTCCACCCAAGCTAGTTGATTTTTCGGATACCAGATCTTCCTGGGAAACCATAACCGGCACAGATGAAGGAACTGGTCCCCCTACCCTGATGTGTGAATATTCACACGCCGTCGGGCTTGGTACATGGGTGAGATCTACCATCACCTACTAAGCCGACCTTCGGGTTGATTACTGTGTTTCTATATATATATTTATAGGGTCAACTTTTTTAACCAATCCAGATGATGCCAGAGTGTAGAAAAACTAGTCGACACAATAAATATGTTAGGCCATAGTCGAAAATAAAATGGTATGAAGAAACAAAAAATACATTTCCGGATAATCCATACCCAGAGGCTATCGGAAAAAAAAATACATACTGGAATAAGTAAGTTTAAATTCGACACTGAAATGACGCAACTGGAGTGAATAACGATATTGGTGGCTAGAATGCTTGGAATTCACGAAGATTTAATAAATAGAATTAAAAAAGGTAGGAGATGCATTTTAGGGATGGTACATGAAAATAATGACAACAGACAGAATTCTGACTGAATGTTGACTGTTCAAAACAAAAGTACAACGATGGAAGATGCGGTAAAATATGAAAACGGAGCTATATAGTATTATTAGCATGGATGTGGTTTTGAAGGATATGCTACAAAAAAAGAGCTTGTGGTAATCAATTTGGTATGCATATTGAATACCATGCTGTTTAGAAGATTAATTACATACTAATAACTCACATTTATAATTAAATACACACCTTACATAACACCTGTATACATACTAACATTTATTATAACCAAATTAATACGAGCGTAGAAGTTTTTATCTATGAGAGCATCCGATCGTTTTGCTAATCTATTTCTGGAGTACAGTCTTCCGAAAGAAGAGAAAATATTTAAAACCAAATAGACCCATTACACTTTGTTAATTTTTGTAATTGATTTTTTTAGCCAAATTCGAAGATGAATTTTAACGTAGACGAAGTCGAAGATGTGTTTAGTTAGGATTTAGACGGGTTTAAATGTCTCGAGCAACAATTTATGAAACTTATATTTATGACCATCTTCCCATCGCAGCGATGAATTTTCCAAGAATATCTTTCAAGAGTTAGGCACAAGGTCAAACGCTCGACAATACTAAGTTGAACTAAATACCCAGTTGAACTAAATATCGCCCGAACGAAATTTCTCTCACTGCTGCTCTCAAATCCTTCCTCTTCTACCCTCTCGTTGCCTTTCCTCCGTGAGAGCATAAGAGCCCTCCTTTACGGAGATCTCCAACGCTAGAATTCAGTTCGATATGAATATCAATACTATGCAAAGCGATGCGCCCCGAAACGGACGTTCCCCACTTGGGCAAACGTATTCCGCTTGTATTATGCATTGCTAAGTCCCTCCTCTCTTTTTTTGCGCTAATCTCACCCAAGGGCACCACGTGGAGGAAGAGCTCTGGCCCTTTCTGATTTGCTTCGGTCCCTAGACTCCACCTCCAGTCCTCATCCCCACCCGATTCCTCGCCTACCCAGAAATGGAGGACCGCGACAGATGGGGAGCTGTATGGTGAGAGGAGGAACGGAGGGGGCTGGAGTGAGGCATCAAGATATAACGGCGTGGTGGAGAGAACCTCCTCGCCTTCTCCAAGAGAAGAGGATCGGGGGAGATGCTAATCGCAAATTGCACCGCAGTCACGATAATGCGGGCCTGATTGGAACCGAAAGAGCGGTGGCGCTCCAGTAATGGATAATTCCGGATGATTGGTGATTACATTTGAAAAGGCGACGGTTTTCCCCGCTATCCTGGTATAAATTTGAATTTGGAATGTGAAAGGTACGACAACTGATTCGGAGACGTCCCTGAGATCAATGGTTTCAGACGTTTATATCTCGCTCCAGCGTATCCTAGAAGTTTAAAAATCAGTATTAAAGGAAGATATTACCGCTCAATAATTATTGCGGCAGGAATGCCCATCCATTTCGCCTAAACTCGAGATGCTTCCATTTGCAATGATATTGTGATAAGAAAGTATATACTCTTAATTTTATCGTTTACATGAATTTCTGTTGCCTTTTCTCTTGGTTTAAGATTGGTATTACCCTAAATCTTCCACTCTAGTTTACTGCGCCCAAATACTCTATTTTTGTGCCGGATGTAAATAATCGATGAAAATTATTCATGATAAATAAATTATTTTCAATGCTGCATTTTGAAAGGGTCGTTTAGGTGGATGTGCCAGGGTTTACACTTTCAATGGTTCATAAAATTCCCCAAAGATCTAACTAATGATTGAAAGTTATCACTAGATTTCAGTAGAGTGGCAATTTGAGGGACGTTGTTCATTAGAACTCAATTACCTTCTTAAATAATACTTTATTATGCAGATTTTTGGAGAGACCTCATTCCCTTCTCAACTCATGAATATAAATGTCATTTTATGATTCCTGTAATGAAATTAAAAAATAAAACTTAAATGGCGTATTTCCAGGGCAAATAATAGGACGAAAGATTTATTATTACCCTAACATCTCGAAAAACGCGGAAATATTTTCTTTAAATTCACAGATAAACCGCATGCTTTCTACTCGGACATTATGTCATCCATTGGGTTTTTAAACTATAAATGCCAAAAAGATCAATAAAAACAATAGTTTGAAACAAATTAGTTAAATGAGAATTAACAGAGCATATTTATCATGTGATACGAAAAAGTATATTTGAAAGCATATCTAACTTTTGAATAATTACCAAAAATTCTATTCATTCCCTCTCAACAGGTTACTTACTTAAAATAAAGCGTATATAATACTTAATATCACCACAGTATATCAAAAATATCCAAATAGACTCATAGGAAGAATCTCCTTATACTAGGAAGAAATCGTACCCCCTCATTGCGTCAGCAGGGGATAAAAACTAATGATTTTATTAATTGCTCCTTGAAATGAAAATTGTACAGATTTTCCATTTCATTAAAAAGAAATTTAAGACTAAATTTTGGAGCTACCTCCATAAAAAATGCTCCAAAATTTGTTCCAATAAATATAAAATGAATGGGAATTAAAGTATATTAATAGCAACATACCTGTTCACTCTCCGTAATATTGAAAGATTGTTTCTTCACAGATGAAAATGCATATAAATGATTGAATAAATACTTAACTTATTGTTATTAGCAAAATAAATATTGTGTAAACATAATATATGTCATGTAATTACATTATTGCACTCACTTTGAATACGTATATCTTAGGAATAAATGATAAAGAGATGATGAAAGAAGACACTTTACTTTCCCATATAATGAGACCACACAGTGTCTTCTTTGATCATGAAAGATTTCCACCACGTCACGCCAGAAACGGCATTATTTACCAAATGTTACAGAGTAATAATAAATGAGGATATAATCATCCTATTATTACTTTCCACTTTTTTATGTGAATCGACGATGATGAAAATTCGATTATTTCAGCCATTGTTCATCACCGTTTAATCACGTTTTTCCAAAGGATCAACTGGTGTTACGATCCGATGAAGAGCACGTTCGAAAGCGAGTCACAACTGAAGCGCATCACGATTGAGCGAAGCTTCCAAATGGACAACGAAAGAAAAAAAAACTCCTCGTGGATAAAATGAACGTGTTTGATAACACCAGGGTTGCAACCAATGTCAAAGCATACAGCTGAACTCATCGAGAGAAAAACTCTTCGGCGCCACTAATTTCCCCTTGGTCGCTACTCCTCTGATACAAGAAACTCCATGAATGAAGTATACCACAACGCCGTGCGCTCCATATCAACGAGTTCCCACGAGGAAAACCAAAGATTAGGATCATCTTCTCTCTCGTCCTTGTAGGAAGCCCGAGAGACCTGGGAGGAAACAGGAGGGAGCGAAGAAAATAATAAATTAACCACGGGGCATGGCAACAAGGGGGCAGGGGGCGGAAAGAGGGGACGAACGGGGAGGGACGGAGCAGGTACGGGGCGAGGGGGAGATGCCCTCCCTTGGAAATTGGAGGCAATGAAGACGGAAAACGTCAGGGAGACAATTATTGCCGTGAAACGGCGCTCCCCGCTCCCACCCCCTTAACGTCCCCATTCCTCCCCCACACCCACCCACCAACCCTCTTTCGCTCGCCCCCTATCTCTTACCCCCTCACGACACCATCCCCCACCAAAACCCTCTCTTATCCCCTTCAAGGTTAGGAACACTTCTCTTTTCTGGTCGGAGAGTGACGGGAAGGCGCGGGGGCTGGGAGAGTGGAGGAAGAGTTTCGGAGACGGGGGGAGTCGCGTGGGGATGGAGTCTTGAGAGAGGTGAAGAATCGATTAAGAGGGGGAGGAGGAGGGAAAATGAGAAGGGAGGATCGCGGGTGAAGGGAGGAGAAGAATAGGGGGGGGGAGTCGTGGAGGGAGGGAGAATGATGAGGGGTCCAGAAGAGGGGAGAGGCTGCAGGGTGTCTCATCTCCTTCTTTCTATCTCCCTCGTCACCCCCTTCCGAAAAATCACCCCGTCGATCCCCTCAGCCACCCTCCCTCTTTACCCCCGGCCTCTCTTTTTCGGTGTAATGACGTCATTAAAAAAGGACGGAAGTAAAAGGGGATATGGCTGTAGGAGTGGAACGCCGATCGGAGTAACGGAGAGATTGCGTGTGGTGGCAAAGGGTGGATGCATAGGAGGGGGGAGATAGAGAGAGAGGCGGAAGGAGGGATGGAAGGCGGAAGTGGAGAAGACAAAGCGGAGGGGGGGAGAGAATGGCGGGAGAGGTTTCGGACGGAGGCGGCAGGCTGTGCGTGGTGTGGAGGGACAACGCTCGCATCTACCTCCTCCCCACAGGGGAGAGATCCGAACAAAGCACTCTTTTAGATTAAAGGCTTAGGGGACTAGATCGGAGCAATTGTTCATTTCTCGCTCCACACGGTGAATAAGAGATATCCACGTTTTGAAAAAAAATATGAAAACAAATAGTTCATTTTAAGCTTTGAGCACAGAAAAGCCCGCTCTTCCAGGTGGGGAAATAGGCATCGCAGCTAGTAACTGCGGTAAAAACGAAGATGCTTAAGTATTCTTACGTGTGTCAAGGGTCAATTGCTGCAGCAAGAAAAGAGTTAATATTTAAAGATTAAAGCATCTTTGAGGTTGGAAATTCTCGAAGTTTTTTCATTCCAAGATAGAAAAGATTCCATTCGCTTTTTAACAATTATGTTTTAGACAATTTTCTTTGAATTAACTTGAAAATAGTATAAAATGAAGAACGAAAAAAAATGCAATGTGAAGATTAAGGTATTTCTAATTACATGAAAAATCGTTAAATTTTGGTGGTATAATTTAAAAAATCGCGCATAATTCTGTAGATTTAAATGTGATTAAATGGGTTAACTGTAATTTCTAATTCTTATATCAATCAAATAATACTTCGATGCATAATTGACACCGCTGCCTAAAACAGAGTGAATATGTAGATAATGGAGATTAGTTGAAATACTGTGATATGCATTTCATTGCACCAATTTCAGAGCGTAAAATCATTCGCCTTGACCTGGATTCGAACCCGCGTCCCTCGATATCCGGCCGAGTGCTTTAACCAGTTAAGCCATCGCGTTAAGATTCGCTACAACATCTTGTTGCCCAAAAATGTCCAAGTTTAAGAGGACGCCGCGAAAATGACATCCAAAACGACATCTTGGAAAAACTGGGCGACCAGCAGAGCGAACTTATGAGGCACGTAGTCAAAAGTTCAACCTAATCGCGAACACGGTCCTGGCGAGGGAAATGAGGCACCACCTAAGGCTAGCTGATTCGACCCTTTGCCCGTCATGCGGTCGAATAGACAACGTCGCGCATCTGATTCTTGGCTGTGGCGAAAAACTCAGAGAATGGGAAGCCCTGAAAAAGATATATAAAACCTGGGACGTGTTCGGCGGTGGTACCATTACAGACATAAATCTGATCACCCTGAACTTTCGGCTCTTTCCGAGCTTCAAAACGCTAATAATGACTACTTTAATCGTGGAGTTCATGCAATTAAGAACAGCGAAAAAAAATTCCGCAAAAGGTATGCAAACATTGGTGGAACGGATGTGGCTGCCCCCGGTGCCGAACACACTTCGTCAGTGGTTGAAGAGTTGCCTCACAGAATGTGATTCAAACTAATCGATAACCCTCACCATATATATAGTATAATGTATATCTTGTGAACCTTGCCTCATTATTTCGTTCAGCATTTTTGCATATGGTCACAATTGTATATACTGATATATGAATGTATGTCGTAGATGTAGTATGTGTGCATATGCTTTTTTATGTTTATGTGTATATATGTGTATGAATATTATTATTATTAGGTAATCTACCGTTTAAGGTAGGTTTTTGGATGGACACAACTATCAAATAAACATTTTGTGACTCCCCACCTAGCAAACTAATCTATATCAGGTCCCTCTTCATCTCTGTGTACTTCTTTCCTCCCTTCGTCCCGTCCAACATCCCTATCCTGTTGCTGCCCTTACCTCGCTTGCCCAACATTCTCCCCTCTATTACCCTCTTCAACATTCCACTACCGCTCAATACGTCTTTCATCCATTTTTCCTGCCTCCATAGGATTTCTCTCAACAAACCCCTCTCCTCATCCACCACCTCTAGTACTTCCTCATTTGTTTTCCTTTCGGTCCATTTCACCTTCTCCATTCTTCTCCAAACCGACATTCCAAAAGTGTATGAATATATTTATATGTGAAAAAATATTTATATAAAAATTAAATTTATATAAAAAAATATTTATATAAAATATTTAAATGGGAAAAGCTGATTTTATGTACAATGTAAACACTTGCTGTGTAACGTATGGACTGGACCGAATAAAAATTAATTGAATCATGGCTTAACTGGCTAAAGCACTCGGCCGGATATCGAGGGATCCGGGTTCGAATTCCGGTCAAGGCGAATAATTTTTACGCTCTGAAATTGTTGCATTGAAATGAATGTTAGCGGATGACTCCGTTAAAAGTTACTGTTGCGGCATTTTCCGCAGTTTCTTGAAATTTTACTGTAATATGCCGCAACGGTCAAATTTTACTGCCAGCCTACCCTAAACCATCCATCCTTGACTGATTTATACTTGGCACTATTTTAACACTTATTCATTATAAACCATTAACACAGTAATCAACCCGAAGGTCGGTTTAGTAGGTGATGGTAGAGCTCACCCGTGTACCAAGCCCGACGGCGTGTAAATATTCACACATCAGGGTACGGGGGCCAGTTCCTTTCCCTGTGCCGGTTATGGTTTCCAAACCTTTCGGGTACCAGAAAGATCTGGTACCCGAAAAATCAACTAGCTTGGGTGGAGCTGCAGCTGCCCAAAGTACCTTGCCCGGGAATCGAACCCGGTCCCTCCGGTCAGCAGTTCAACGCTCTACCCGCTAGACCACCGCGACCCACTTATTCATTATATACATAGTTTTTTAGATACCGCTCATGCTTAAGCAAATATATGAACAGTAAAACATATTCTATTGGACATTATAATGTTTGTCGGAATACATTTGGATTTCACATTTGAGATATACCGTCCTATTATAATCAACCCTAATATTGACTTTGATACCTAAGACCTTGTTATGTCGGCTAATCCCAAACCAATTCTTCTCTAGGCGTGCAAAAAACTTACATTCCGAGTAGAGGGGATAGTTGATTTGATTATTCCACCATACGATTTCTCTTTAAACTGATTTCACTTGAATATTTTGGTTACTTCCACTTAAAAGGTCCCAATGTTTAAAATAAAAAAAATACTATGAAGAAGTTTCATTGTATTTATGTGCAAAACATTTTGACCTACGACTATGCAGCAGGAATACAGAAACTTGTCACACGTTATGACAAATGCCTTAATTTGCTTGGAGATTATGTTGAGAAGTAGTTTAAAGTATCCTCTTTCAAATAAAATTTTTTATGTTTGTTAATATTTACTTTTGTGTCTTTATTTCACGAACGAGTACTACTTTCCGGATGACCCTCGTATGATCATTACAAGAAATAATATACCATTCAAGGCAGTCTCAAGCACAGGGACACAAACGGTAGATCAACAAAGCCCTAGTCTGTCAACAAACATACCCTGAAATCTAACATTACAACAAGCCCCTCTTCAATTCTGCATACTTCCTTCTTCCCTTCATTCCATCCAACATCCCTACTGTATTTCTGTCCCTTCCTTGTTTTCCTAACATTTGCTCCTGTCAAGCTGTACTTGCTACAACAATGTTCCTTTGTACTCCACGACGTGCTCTTCATACGACAGATGTTCACCAGCTGACGTCAGGCAATATGAGCGAAAAATGGAAAAAAAACGAAAGGCTGGAAAATTTTAGAAACGAAACGAAATACATGAAGAAAGTTAGATGGGTTTATCTAAATGTGTCAACTGGTATTTTGGCCCTAGGGTAAGATGTCGTCGAATGTACGCCATAGGCTAACACGGCGCTGAAAGTGAAAATGCGAATATTATTAAGATTATCTTAGGCGTATTTTCACTTACAAAGAATCGAAGTAAAAACCATTATTCACCATTAAAAACTAAGATTTTAAGAGCAATTTTCAACCCCAAAAAAGCTCAATTGTAATGTACGTAGTACCATGTCAAAATCTCTGGAGATAGATTGTACCGTGATACTTCAGATGATGTTGCTATGTGTTCAATCGTCGCAGCACTAAATATGTAATTATTTTTCAAAATAATTTAAAAGCTAAAAACTAAAACAGATGGAAATTACAATACATCGCATACCAAGCGAAACAAAGCATCTGATTACAAGGAAACTCTTCCTTGATCATTAAGAACATTCTGTTCTGTTTTACGAACAAAATCAGAGCGGTTGATCCGCCATTGTGACAAGTAATAAGTAATCTTCTCGAGTGATAGACCTACTCTCACGCTGAAACATTCAAATTAAAAAGTTACCCCAGGATTAAAAATCAAGAAAAAACCATCACAGCCCTGGAAACTATAATAATCAGAGCAACTCAACCCCTTTCAAAAATTCCGTCTCCCTTCGGTCTCTGTGAGAAGAAACCACTACTAAAGGAAAAGAATTTTGAAGAGGAGGAGAGCGACCAAAACCAATCGACCCCAGACACTGGATCATGGGAGATGAAGGGGGGATTTATTGGGTGTAGGAAGGGTGAAGGAGAACGAGGGAGAAAGAGGAGAGGGGCGGAGTGTGTGTGAGGAGAAAGACCGAGAGTGACACCGAAAGCGGACTGGTAAGGAAAAAGTCGGTGGCGGTTGGAGTCGGGAAAGAACACCCTCAACCTCGGACAACGATATCTTCGGACGAGCTGTCGAAAATAGTGGGCGGGGGAAGGGGTAATAATCGACTTGTCAAAACTCGGGATTAAAGGGAGAGAAAAAGAGAGAGAGAGAGAAAGAGAGGGAGTTGGGTTTAGGAAGAAAAGGGGCATCTGGAAGAGAACCGAACTTTTCTTTGGCCTTATGCCTTATCCTCCAACCTCCTGGAAAGAATCATGGGTGGGTACCTCTCCAGCCCTCCTAGACTCCTCCCCCCCTACACTCCTTCTGCATATTTTATCTCCCCCTCCCTCCCTCACCCTCTACTCTCCCGACGGCTGAGGAGGCAATCAAATCGGAGGAGAAGCACACACTGTCCCTCCCAACCTCCCGCTCGACTTCCAAACACCAATTCTCTTTCCTTTCTCCAACTTTATCCTAGATCCCCTCCCGGGCAGAATTTTCGGAATTCGGAGTCCTCATAATTAAATGCCTGAATTTCGAAAGATAATGGCAGTTTTCCTGGAGCCCCCGAGCCAGACTGCCTGTTAGTACTTCCTCTTCCCCTTCCCCCAACCCTATTTTCTTCTTCATGTGTCAGCCCCCCACGTCCTCCGCCCGAGTTTCTGGATCATTTGGTACTGTGCCTTATTCCACTATATTTCTGGCATCCTTTCTCAACAGCTTATCCCAGCCATAATATTGAAAAAAGTGTTTATGTTACGTTATTACGCAACTTTTCTCGTTATCACTACACTGAATATTTTAAAAATTTATTTTCAATAAATGGAAAGTTATGTTAGAATTCCATCTGGCTTTTTATACTAATTTTTTTAAAGTCCACTTTCAACCAAATTTGAGGGGAATTTATAAAACTAACACCCAAAAGCATTATATTTATCGCTGATCACTTTTATCTTTGCGCTTGAACTGGGTAAACACATGGTTATCATTACAAAGTTGTAGACTGAGAGAAAACGGTTAAACTGAAATCGGGGATCCAATCATCTTACTATGCCCTGGAATAAATCTTTTTTACTCCCCATCTCTCCTCTCCATAACCCTCTTAACTCAAATAACTCCCTCCCTCTCCTTCCACGGCGAAGTGTAAGAATGTACCCAAACGTCTCAATTTCCGACAAATAAAGCAATTTGAATGGATATTATTCTGACTTTCTCCCCTCCCCCTTGTATACCCACCGGCTCCCACCTCTCCTTTCCCATCCACCAATTCCCCAATCTCCCCCAGGGTTCAATTCAATAAGGAGTGGTACCAATTTCGTTCAAATAAAGTCGTTTGTCCGTCTCTTTCCCTATCCACCACTACCATTCCGCCGGGCTCTTTTCTACCCTTTCATCCCCCGGGCCTCCCTCACTAGCTCTATAATCCCTCCTCTCAGCTCCCAGTGCGTTCACTTTCTCGGAAAATATATGAGGCGTAAGTGATTTCTCAAACTTCCGGGGACACAAATCATAAATTTATCGCGTTCGGAGAACAACGCCTTGGAAATAACAGCGGCACAAGATCTAGAAAAAATATTCGGAAATGTAATCAGAATGAAATCTCTCGGTAGAGGTCTCGGTAGTCTCGGAAGTCTCATTAACTCCTTAAGAAGGAAAATGTCCAGGGTCCATTGAAATTCCCTTCATTTATATCTTTTATGATAAATCAGGTAAGTTTTCCTTTATGCATCTGAGAGTGTATAAACGTAATGGACTACGGCTTGAACATACAGAGACTCGTGATAAAATTGTGCAAGTAGGGCTGCCTCAGATTCATGCTGGCCTCAAACATTATGAACATGCGAAATGATACGAACTGTAGCAAATTTCCTATTTCACGTTCCACTCGAATTAAATATAATAGTTACATGTATGAAAAAATATTTACTGAATCCTAATTTGAATACGTAATATGGAAATCGTAATTTTTCACAGCGAATATTTAATTTTTTTGCGACAAATAGTAGCCAAGTCAAGTAACTACATTCAAGAAACGTGAAAAGAGGATGGCTGATGAAGAAAAAGTGAAGGGGAAATAGTTAACATGCTAATTAGAGAGCCTATTATACATGCTAATTAGAGAGCCTATTATCTATTTTTTATCTAAAATCATAAGACAAGATTCTTATATAGAGGTTTACGTTCAACATTTTCAAGCAGGAGGAAGAAGGTAAAAAACTTGTGAAATTGAACGCTTAAGTCATTTCATTGAGAGGTCCAAACAGCAAAAATGTGGATATCGATTATGAGCTATAGGAATTAGCCAACTAGGAAAAATATGAAGAGGAAGAAGTATAAAATAATAAACAGAAAATATAGGGATCGTAGAAAAAAATACAAATAGAAGGCAAAAAATTGTATATAAGGTGAGTCATCTTGGAGATATTATAAGAAGATGATTAAAGGGGAAATTTACCGCGCTAAAAATCAGCCACGAGACATATCACTCATTAGGAATCAAATGGACACTCGCAGGGAGGGTCATTTGTCATTGGAAATGAGCGAGGATGATAGATACAGAGCTACTGAAAGTATGATGAGAATGATATAAGAAGAGGGGAAGCAGGGATAGAAAAGATTGGAGAGAGAGAGAGACAGGAGAGACAGGGACGTAAGGGACGAGCGAAAGGGAGACAGAAAAAGGTTTAATGGATGCAAAGGCCGTCCCTTTTTTTTTCCTCCAACACGGGAAGGGAACTCGAACCCGCCTGGGTGCTTTCTTCGCAGGGAACCGATTTTTTTTACTCACATTTGTTCTCCTCCTCTCCCTTACTTTCCTTATATATTTATTTTGCCCGTTTCTTATTTTCGAGAAGCAAAAAGGGTTGAGGAGAGAGAGAAAGAGAGAGGAGAGAGAGAGGTGGTGGGGAGGGGATGGGAGGACTGGGTGCTGGATGAAAACGCGGGATGGCTCGTACTTAAAAGGTAATGGGGAGAGAGAGTAGAGGTGAGTGGTGGTGGAGTGGGTGACGGGGCAGGGCGGACGAGAGAGGAAAAGCGAGAAACGAGAGAGAGCGTGGGGGGCACAAACACACACGCGCGCGCGCCCACACACACATTCACACACACACACAAAAAGACGATCAATCGACAATCGATTGGAATAAGCAAACCAATAGTGAAACGCGATCCTTCCCCATTCCTGTCTCCAGTCTCCCCCGCCGCCGCCCTCCCACGCAACATTCCTCCTCCCCCCTCACTCACTTCCCTCATTTCGCTTTCCTATTCCCCCATCCACCTCAATCCCACCACCCCATAAGTATCTCCCCCGCCTCCCATTTTTCCCCCCCATCGGCATATTTCGCCGTGGCCGGACTCGTGGATTTAAAGAACTGCCGCCGATCCCTGGGGTCCCTAAACATGCGCTATTTAATATTCTTCTCATGATCATGAGGGGTTCGAGAGCGGTGTTTTGGTGCGCCTGGTGCGAGGAATATTAAGCTGCATTGTTTAATTTAAATTTGACATTAACTGAGTGAAGCACGAGTTTCGTATCTCAGATATATTTTTGCCTGTCTCACGTATTTATTTCCGCGTAGGGGGTGAATATAGGCCACGATAATTTGGGTGTTAAATTCCTTGAACATTAATGATTGAAATTACACATTATTTATATTATATTAGAGTCACTAGTGTGTTTGCAATGAATATCCTAATGAAATTGACGAGATTAGAGACATATATATACGGCATGTAAGGATCAGAGGTACCATAACAATGGTATTTTCTTCATTACTTAC